>CAUYPK010107301.1:0-16915 GCA_963574355.1 Loris lydekkerianus | reverse complement strand
CCAAAACCAGAGATGTTGGCGTGGATGTGGAGAAAAGGGTACACTTCTCCACTGCTGGTGGGAATGCACATTAATACGTTCCTTCTGGAAGGATGTTTGGAGAATACTTAGAGACCTAAAAATAGACCTGTCATTCAATCTTATAATTCTTTTACTAGGTTTATACCCAGAAGACCAAAAGTCACAATATAACAAAGACATCTGTACCAGAATGTTCATTTCAGCCCAATTCATAATCGCTAATCATGGAAGAAGCCCAAGTGTCCATCGACCCACGAATGGACTAGCAAATTGTGGTACATGTATACCATGGAATATTATGCAGCCTTAAAGAAAGATGGAGACTTTACCTTTTTCATGTTTACATGGATGCAGCTGGAACATATTCTTCTTAGCAAAGTATGTCAGGAATGGAAGAAAAAGTCTCCAATGTACTCAGCCCTACTATGAAGCTAAATTATAGCTTCCACATGAAGACTATAATCCAACTATAGCACAAGACTATGGGGAAAGGGCCAAGGAAGGGGAAGGGATGGGGGAGGTTTGGGTGGAGGGAGGGTAATGAGTGGGACCACATCTAGGGTGCATCTTAGAATGGGTACAGGTTAAACTTATTAAATGCAGAAAACAAATGCCTACATATAGTAACTAAGAAAATGCCATGAAGGCTACCTTGAACAGTTTGATGAGAACATTTCAGATTGTATATGAATCCTGCACATTGTACTTCTTGAGTGTACTAATGTACACAGCTATGATTTAACAATAAAAATAAATAAATTAAAAAAAAGAAAGTAAAAAAACATGTAAAAAAAAGCTATAACTAAAAAAAATAAAAATAAAAATAAACTAAATTATAAAGTAAAAAAAAAAAAGAAAAAAAAAAAGAGTAGGTAAGAATGAATGGAAGGAATAAAGAGTCCTCCAAGCCAGCTCTCAAAGTGAGATTTTTGGGACTCACTTGCAGAGTTGTATTCCTGGAATTCTGTTTTTTGGAAAGGACTTTAGGGGTGGGAGAAGGCTCACTCGTATCCTGTTCTCTTCTCTTTCTTGCTACTTGGGAAAATTATACTTTCCTAGCTCCTTCCAGTTAGAAGCACCACATGACTATTTCTGGATTGTGGGTCAAGAGTGGAGTTACGTATAGCACTACTGGGTTGAAGCATTTAATTGCCAGTGTCAGACCTTCCAGCATTTGCTGTGCCAACCAAGGAGGCCATACATTCCTAGGCAGCTTAGGTATCCAGTGGTAGCATCTTTATTGGTCTGGGTCACTGCATAGAACAAAATGTTACTGGTAAGTTGCTTAGATCTTAAATGAGCTTTGCATCAGTAACAAATAAGTTTTTGCTGCGTTAAACCATTGAGATAGTGGGGTGTTTGTTGCTGTTGTACATATAACCAAGCTCATACTTAACTGGGCTTTTTTTTTTTTTTTTTTTTTTTTTTGAGATAGAGTCTCACTCTGTTGCCTTGGGTAGAGTGCCGTGGTGTCATTGTAGCTCACAGCAACCTCAAACTCTTGGGCTTGCATAATCCTCATTTACTCAGTCTCTGGGTAACCCTTACTATAGGTGTGCATCACCATGCCCAGCTAGTTTTTTTCTATTTATTCTTAGTAGAGATGGGGTATTGCTCTTGCTCAGCCTGGTCTTGAACTTCTGAGCTCAGGCGACCTGCCCCCCCACCTTGGCCTTCCAGAGTGCTGGGATTACAGGTGTGAGCTATGTGCCCGGCCTAACTGGGTGATTCTGATGATAAACCAGATGTAGGAATTGGGGGTACAGATAATAAGTTCTAAAATTTGAGAATAAAAAGATTATCAAAACTAGGATTGATGAGGAAAGGTGAAATAGAAGAATTTGAACTGAGTCTTGAGAGATGGAGAAGATTGAGATGGGGAGGATTAAGTAGGTCATTCTGGATGGGGCATTCATTAATAATATTAAGGAAACACACCAAAATAATGGTTCATCTAATTTTATGTTTTCTCAGATTAATTAAATCTTTTCAACAAAATATGCCGAGAGTGCAGAAGTTACAATTTTTTTTTCCTTTCTTTTCTGGGGGGAACAGAGTCTTTAGCTATTGCCCTGGGTAGAGTGCTGTGGCATCGTAGCTCACATCAACCTCCAACTCTTGGGCTCAAGCAATCCTCTTGCTTTAGTTTTTCTATTTTTTTTCATTAAAAAAATTATTATTAAATTATAGCTGTGTACATTGATTCATCATGGGGCACCATACACTGGTTTTATATAGCATTTGACATATTTTCATCACACTGGTTAACAAAGCCTTCCTGACATTTTCTTTCTTGTTTTTTTATTATTGAATCATAGCTTTGTATATTAATGCGATCATGGGGCACCCTACACTTGTTTTATAGACTATTTGAGACATTTTCATCACACTGGTTAACATAGCCTTCCTGGCATTTTCTTAGTTATTGTGTTAAGACATTTACATTCTACATTTACTAAGTTTCACATGTACCCTTGGAAGATGCACCGCAGGTGTAATCCCACCAATCACCCTCCCTCTGCCCACTTCCCGTTCTCTCCCCTTCCTTTCCCCCTTCCCCCTATTCTTAGGTTATAACTGGGTTATAGCTTTCATGTGAAAGCTATACATTAGTTTCATAGTAGGGCTGAGTACATTGGATAATTTTTCTTCCATTCTCTACTATGAAGAATATGTTCCAGCTCCATCCATGTAAACATGAAAGAGGTAAAGTCTCCATCTTTCTTTAAGGCTGCATAATGTTCCATGGTGTACATATACCACAATTTATTAATCCATTTGTGGATTGATGGGCACCTGGGCTTTTTCCATGACTTAGCAATTATGAATAGGGCTGCAATAAACATTCTGGTACAAATATCTTTGTTACAATGTGATTTTTGGTTTTCTGGGTATATACCTAGTAGAGGAATTATAGGATTGAATGGCAGGTCTATTTTTAGATCTCTAACTGTTCTCCAAAAATCTTTCCAAAAGGAATGTATTAATTTGCATTACCACCAGCAGTATAGAAATGTTCCCTTTTCTTCACATCCATGACAACATCTCTGGTCTTGGGATTTTGTGAAATGGGCTACTCTTACTGGAGTTAGATGATATCTCAAAGTAGTTTTGATTTGCATTTTCTCTGATGATTAAGGATGATGAGTATTTTTTCATATGTCTGTAGGCCATGTGTCTGTCTTCTTTAGAGAAGTTTCTCTTCAAGTCCCTTGCCCAGCCTGAGATGGGATCACTTGTTCTTTTCTTGCTTAATACGTTTGAGTTCTCTGTGGATTCTAGTTATTAAACCTTTGCAGGAGACGTAACCTGCAAATATCTTCACCCATTCTGAAGGCTATTTTCTTGCTTTACTTACTGTGTTCTTGGCTGTGCAGAAGCTTTTTAGTTTGATCAGGTCCCAGTAGTGTATTTTTGATACTGCTTCAATTGACTGGGGGGGGGGGTCCTCCTCATAAAATATTTGCCCAGACGGATTTCTTCAAGAGTTTTCCCTGCACTTTCTTCTAGTATTTTTTATAGTTTCGTGTCTTAAGTTTAAATCTTTAATCCAGTGAGAGTCTATCTTAGTTAATGGTGAAAGGTGTGGGTCCAGTTTCAGTCTTCTACAGGTCGCCAGCCAGTTCACCCAGCACCATTTGTTAAATAGAGAATCTTTCCCCCACTGAATGTTTTTAATTGGCTTGTCAAAGATTAAATAATGGTAAGTAGCTGGGTTCATCTCTTGGTTCTCTATTCTGTTCCATACATCTACCTCCCCGTTTTTGTCCATATAGGATCAGAAGAGATCAAACTTTCACTCTTCACAGATGATATGATTGTATATCTGGAAAACACCAGGGATTCTACTACAAAACTCTTAGTAGTGATCAAGGAATACAGCAGCGTCTCAGGTTACAAAATCAACATCCATAAATTGGTAGCCTTTATATATACCAACAATAGTCAAGTGAAAAAACGGTCAAGAACTCTATTCTGTTCACAGTAGTGCCAAAGAAGATGAAATATTTGGGAGTATACCTAACAAAGGACGTGAAAGATCTCTACAAAGAGAACTATGAAACTCTAAGAGAAGAAATAGCTGAAAATGTTAACAAATGGAAAAACATACCATGCCTATGGCTGGGAAGAATCAACATTGTTAAAATGTCCATACTACCCAAAGCAATATACAATTTTAATGCAATCCCTATTAAAGCTCCACTGTCATACTTTAAAGATCTTGAAAAAATACTTCATTTTATATGAAATTAGAAAAAACCTCAAATAACCAAGACATCACTCAGCAATAAAAACAAAGCAGTAGGCCCAACAGTTGGAGGTTTCTGTGAGCTATGATGCCACAGCAGTCTACCCAGGGCCAACAGTTTGAGACTCTGTCTCAAAAAAAAAAAAAAAAAATTAACTTCCCTTGCCTGTCTCTCCTGGGCTGGGTGTCTTCTTGCACCAGCTCATTTATTCTCCTCACAGTGAGGCAGACCCAATCACCATTTTGCAGATGAAGATATCAAGGATCTAAAATATATTATTACTTGCCCAAGGTCACACAATTAATTAATGACTATACAGGTATTGAATCCTAAGGAACCCAAAGCCCCTGCTTTTTGGCAGGAAACAGGGGTACCACCCCTTCAGGAGGTCTCCAGACATAGAAGGCCCTGTTTATTCTAGCCCTGGATAGATGGAGGGCCTCATAACCCTATCTCAGAGTACTGCAATTAGCCCAAAGTCTGAGTTGTCCATGGAGAGGAAGTTGGGCTTGCCTGGGCAAGAAAGAGAAGGAAATTCCTCAGAGGGGATGGGGAGAAGTCTGCTGGTAAATGGGCTGTTGGGGAGACTGATGTGAGGGCTGAGCTCTAACTCCATCCCTGCTCCTTTGAGGAAAGCTGGAAGTCAGATGGAGTTCGCAGCTGCAGTGGGAGGATCTGGAGGGGGAGGGGACAAAGCCCCCACAACCACCAACCCTCATTCTGCCCTTGTCCTACTTCTGCCACTGACAAATAAATCTCTGTTCTTCGACACAGTAACCCCTCCCCAACCCCCCAACCCCCCCCCCCAGAAACCCCCAAAGCAGTAGGAATCATGCTACCAGACCTCAGACTATACTATAAATCGATAGTGATCAGTTTTTCTATTTTTAGTAGAGATGGGGTCTCGCTTTTTTTCTCAGGCTGGTCTTGAACCCGTAAGCTCAACCTGTCCACCCATCTACGCCTCCCAGAGTGCTAGGATTACAGGTGTGAGCCACTGTACCCAGCCAGAAGTTTCAATTTTCTATTTTCTTGTTGGACAAACTAGAATAACAATCCATGCCCAGTATCGAGCAGTGACTCTTTGAACAAGTGTTGAGTCATTTCATCACTTCATTTGTTCTGATGGAAAGGGTGCTGAATTCTCCTGGCAGTGGGAATGTAAGCAGGTCATTTTCAATGGAGTTAGAAAGTACAAGATTAGTTAATGGGAGACTTGATGGCCAGACTGACATTATCCTTCCCCACCACACTGAAAAAAAAATCCTGCATGCTTCCTTGGTTATTTACGTCCAGGTATTGCAGTATTATTATTATTATTATTATTATTATTATTATCTTTAAAACATCAACTTCTGCTGCCAGCAGGCTCTCCTTCCTGACTTTTACCCAATTGTCTTTGTTTTATTTCTGTCCACCCTGCTTCCATCCTTCAGCCTGTGAGATCAGAGACAGGGAGGGAAAAAGAACTAATACTTACCAAGTATTCTATGTGTGCTACACATGTACTTGACCTAATCTTCCCTGGGAGGTATGTTTCCCCAATTTTTGACCTGTATCTTCCCTGGGAGGTATGCTTCCCCAATTTTTGTGGATGGGAATGTTGAGGCTGGTAATTAAGGAGATTGTTCAGAAGAACACAATTAGAAAATGGTATGGCCAGGACTTAAACTGAGAGCTGTAGGCTTCTGATATCTTTTATATGACACCACATTGCCCTCAGTGCACCAACAGTCCTAAAATTCATTAATTTATCTTCTTTCTGATAAAATTACATAAGTATCTTCATTGGAAAGAAAGAGTTATAAATGTAAATCTTTCCATCTCTCACAATGAACATGCCATCTTGCTTAAATCAGTCTTATTCTATACAGCAAGAAATTGCTGAAGGAAAAGGGATGCTAGAAAAGCTTGATTATGATAAATTCTACAACTTCTTTTTCATTGTGAGTGAATAAATAGATGTGACATGTTCAGACATTAACAAAAATGCTCTTGTCCTTTGTTGTGAGCTCTTGAAGAATTCTGAGTAATTATGGCACTGTTGCCAATATACAGAGGATGCTTTAGTTGGTTCATATTAGAGCTGGATGAAAACTGCAGGGCAGCAAAAGATCAGACTAAACAATCTATTTTACATGCAGGGGATTATTCATTTATTCATTCATTCCACAGATACTTACTAAGTGTCCAACATGTGCTGGGCCCTGTACTAAGTACTGATGATACAGCGAATGAGACAAAGTCATGGCTGCCATGGAGTTGACAGTAAACAACAAAAAATAAATTACTGTCATATGTAGTAGGCAGAATAATGGCCCCTAAAGATGTTTACATCCTAATTCCTGGAACCTGTGAGTATGTTACCATACATGGCAAAAGAGACTTTGCAAAAGTGACTGAATTATGAGATGGGGCAATTACCCTGGATTATCCAAATGGGTCCAATCTAATCACAGATGTCCTTAAAAAGAAGAACATTTCCTGCCTGTGACTGGAGGGAGATGGGACAATGGAGTAACAGAGAGAGTGACCGTTGGTGGCTTTGAAGTTGGATGAAGGGAGTCACTCACCAAAGAATGTGGGTCAGCTCTAGAAGCTTGAAAATATGCAGCAACAGATTCTCCTGTCGGGTCTCCAGGGAGGAGCACAGCCTCCCAGACACTGATTTTTAGCTTGGGTGAAGCTGGTGTCAGACTCCTGAACTCCAGAACAGTGAGATAATGAGTTTTTGTTGTTTTAAGCTACTAAGATTGTGAGTTACAGCCCACGTAGAAAATTGACACATCATACTAATGTATTTTATGAGAATAATAATTACTCTGGAGAAGGAGCTAGCTGGCAACTATGGATGGGCTGGTGTTTTCTTTCTCTCTAATATTGTGGTCAGGGCCACTCCAAGGAGACAATAATCGGCAGGAACCTGAATGATGAAGGGTCAGCCAGATGGACATCTGGGGAGGAAACAGCACAGTGCCCTGGAGAGAGCTGTCTGGTGTGTGATGCTGGTGATGTTATACCACAGGGCTTTGCATGAGTTTATCAGAAACAAGGCTTTTGTTATTCATTCATTCACCAGTTCATTCACTCATTCCTCACTATTCATCTAACAGACATATATTGAGTAGCTCTGATGTGCCACGTGTTGGAGACACAGAGTAAACAAGTCATTTCCCCACTCACGTGTCCCTGAGGGCTTGGTGTGTGGAGTTCTTGATTCCAGAGGAAGGCTCCAGGTGCTCTTTTCTTAAATGTCCCCCTTTGACTGTAGGGAGAGAATTGAGCCTCTTAAGGTTCATATGAAATCTACCCTTCCAGATACTGGGTAGCATCTGGGAAATTCTTACCTCTGAAAGTTACTAAAAGGAACCAGTACAAGAATAATACTGTACAATTAAAAAAATTTATCCTCTTTGCTCCAAAATATTTACATGGTAACAATAATGTTAGTAAGAATCTTATGTATCAGTATTGGTTTTTGGCACCCAATATGCCTGTAATGATTCATTATTTAGATGATTTGAAGTTTTCGGTGAAGTTGGAAAATCTCCCTCCATGTGGCCCTAAACACACACACACACACACACACACACACACACACACACACACACACATCCCAAAGATTTCAATCAACCCTTTTGATCTGCATGATTCCACCCAAACACTTTTTTCCTGGCTAAATCCCCGAAGTTTTTTTTTTTTTTTTTGTTAAATTTACTAATTTAGTCAGTGAGAAAGATAAGCAAGAATGTATTGGCAAAGTCACCTATCTCTTCAAACAGCTGATGTTCTCGCAAATCAGAATTGATTTGAATTAAGGTGAATGATAAACGTGCACTGTCAGATCGCCTCCTGGGAGTGGCCTGGGTGAGTTTCCAGGGTGAATTTTCTTTGTGCTCCTGGCCTCAGGCTGACTCTATAGCTCTGCTTTTCTCTCCTCACCAAAAATGACTTTATCTCCCTCTTTCTCCTCTGCCCATCCTCATTCCCACCTCTGGCCACTGAACTGGAGAAAAGCTGAACCCTGCTGTGCCAACCTTGAGACTAGTTCACCCTGAGAAACCACAGATGGGCCCCGTCCTTCCAGATACCCCAGTGAGCCACTGGAGAAATCCCAAGAGCATCCTGAGTGAGGCTGAGTGTGTGGGGAATGTGTAGGATCTGGAGCCCCGAGCTTCAGACTGGTGGGGGAGCGCCTCCCAACGTGGAAGTGTTGGAGGGAACCACGAGTGACTCCTGCTGTGGTGAGCTAGGGCGAAGTCACAGGCTGTATGTGACTCACATTTCTCCTCCTATAGTGCCCTGGTCTGGGATGATTCCCACTTCCAACACTGTGAGATTTTGGGATGTTCTTTTGACTAGTTCAGAAGTAATCTTGTGAGCAAACACAGAAGAATGCCTCACTTTCTATGAGAGACAGGTTTCCTCCAATCCTCTGGATGTCCTCCTGCCTTTAACTTCCTCCAAAACCTGGCTCAGAAATCGGATTTTTTGGCCATGGCTCTTATGGCAGATGCAAACTGCCTCCTCGGTCTCCACATCCTTGGGCACATCCTCCATCATGGCCCCTTTTGGGTGCATCTTGAACTTTTGCTCTTATTTATTTCCCCAGTATTTCCAGGGAGGCAGAGATCCAGACCCTGATGCTTCATGGGTGCTTACAAAATGCTGTTGAATGCTTATTACTTGGGGCCAAAGGTAGAAATGAGCAGAGTATTTCCTGGTTTAAGTAATTATAATGCCTACTTTGTATAAATTACCTAAGAATAGTAGGGTCTGGAATTAAGAACAGGGCTAAATTGACATATGTGCCTTGCACCAGCAATGAATTCTATGAATTGACTAGATTCTCTTCTGAAAAACAGGAGGCGTGCATTTGACACATATTAGCATTTTGTAAACATTGACATTTAAGCTTATAATTCTCCCTTAGTCATTGAAACTATGTTATATGAAGAAAGCCAAACAGATGGCAAAAAGTGTGACCATGTGCAAAAACCCAACTAATGTCAAACAAAAATTGAAAGAGCTATTCAGTTGATATTAAAAAAACAAACAAAATGAAGAAGTCATGCTTCCTAAAGGACAATTGGAGACATAAAATTAGAGCAAATATGAAAAGCATTGCTTCTTTCTCCATCCCCAGGTAGAACAGGGAGAGGACACTAGTCCTTTCTAACTTGCAGAGTTTCTCCTCCTTCACGTGTTCCTGCATTCATGTTTTCCAACACATGAATTCCCAAGGAATTATAGAGATTTTTCCTGGTTTGCAGGTAGGGCCTTTGAATTTCAAATTATATACACCCCTGAGCAGTGTAAACCAAAGTGTGTCATGCCTAGTCAGCGCTTAGCTGTGGTCATTCACAAGGGAACATAGGTCCCTTTGCGGTTTGTTTATGGATGTACCTGAATGAGAGCCTCACTGCCTGAATGGTTGAGGCACTAAATCATTAGTTGGCCTACATGCATTAAGCATCTATGATGTACCTGGGATGAATGAAAAATATGACAAGTTTCTTCTCTCCAAACTTAAAGGTCGTAGAGCATGCCTAATCTTTAAGATCACTAGAAACCAAAGATGTCCCCATACTACTTGGCATCATCTACACCTTTAATAAGTCACTAAGCCTGTAATATTTTCAGGTTTTGGGAACCCGAATTTAATGTGTCAGATAGATTAAAATAACCTGGGTGCTCTTTTTATGCATTCTGGAAAGGCTTCAATTCTCATTTAAAATGATAGTCTGTTTCAAGATATTTTTTGGAATTAGGCGGATTGAAAAACAAATGAATACATACCTGAGTTTTCAATGGCCTTAAACTTGTGCATAGAAAAAATGAGCTATTTTGGCAGGCAGATCTACTTAAGTGCAAACCATTCCTGCATACTAATTATACATATGATCAGATACACCTACACACGTAGACACACAGATAGTTATTATTGATCATGGATTAAAGGGGCTGAAAGCTGGAAAGGGCCTAAAGTCATGCAGCCCGTTTCCTTTGTTTCTCAAACATGCTATTATGACTAACAACAATAATTGTACTATAGCCATTATTCTGAGCACCTGCTATGATGCTTGATGTCCACCAGGTTATGGTCTCCATGAAGGCAGGAACCAGCTGTGCTTACTGTTGGGTGCTTAGTGTCCAGCTTGCAGGGTTAGCACAAGCCACTCCTAATGCACAAATGAGTGTCATGCACTGAGATTTGAACCGGACACCTCATCAACATCACCCCACTGAACCATCAAGACCACCCACGGTCAATATTGCCATCTCCATTTTGCAGATGAGGAAACACAAGCCAAGAAAGGTATAGTAACATTTTCAGGTCAATGGTTTGTTGTTAATGGAAGAGCAAGGATGAAAATCCAGGTCTCCTGACTTCTCACTCCAAGAGTCTTTCTGTTAAATACTCCACTGTCTCTGTGAACATGTACTCTTCTGTGTGCTGAAGATCAAACTTGGATTAATGTCTATAAACAAAGTATGAATATCACCAAATTAATTAGTGGAGGTCATATTTACACTTTACCAAATGTCAACTCGAGCTATTTGTTTGAATGAAGATTTCCTTAATTTATTGCAGTCAGTCATCATTGCTCCTCTGTCATAGGCAATGAGCTTGAATTTCACAAGTCTATGTGAATTGCCTCCTTGCATTTCTTAGCAAAGGCTCAGCCTGGGTCAATATTGTTACAGCAGGACAGTTCTCTGGGAGATTCTGGGTGTTACCTAAGCTAATAAATGGCTATGCTTCAAAACATAATTACAAGCAATGCCCTAATTAATGAGGGTGGAAAAAGAGACTCCTTGTTTACAATGTCATTGTCCAAGTTTGGTGGCTGACTAGACTGTCCCCAGCCCAGTAATTTATGAATCCAAAGGAAAGTGGAGAAAACATAAAATTTATTTTTCCACAATTTGAGGCATGAGCTTCCCTCGCATTTCAGAGCCCTACATTTCTGTGATGGGCTTTGATTCAATCCAGCCTGAATGAAAGACATTTCATCACCCCAGAATGCATTTCTTTATTTGCCTTGGATCTATGATTCTGTCAGTATTGAGAGAAAAGAAAAATCAATGCTGCACTATAAACCTCGGGCCGCCTCTGGCCAACGTGGTCAGCATGGTGTGAGCAAAGGAAATGGCAGGGGAAAAAATTGACCGCTCAGCAAGAGTGTGGCCAGTAACGGACACAGCTCAGGGCTAATAACAGCTTGCAATTACACATGGAAAGCCATAGCGTGTAGGGCATTCAGTGAGAGGGGGATGTAATACAATTTATTGAACCACTGGCTAGAGTTCTGCAGCTTCTCAATAAAAGAAGGAACGCTGGGCCTGTACTCCTTAAAACACAGACTTGTACGGTGTCGACAGGTGAAGGAGAGTTGGAAAACTGGAAAGAGTTGTCCTAGCTGGAGAGCAATCAGAAGACTGTGGCCTATTTACACGTAAAATTGTCAATCTGACTTGGTGCACACATAGAGTTTTGGCATCTACTGATTCTGTCATCTATCTATCTACCTGCATGAAAGTCCAGTTTAGAGATCTGGTCTCTGGTCATATCTAAAACCAAGTTGGTGATAATACGTTGAGCAAATACACAAATGCTGAATGAATGTGTTTTGTGGTAAAACGTCCAGAGAACTCTCTATCCTCAATACCTAACTAGCAGCTTTGCTAATACAGTCTGCCCTGGTCATCCATTTTCCTCCCGCTCCAGTGAAGGGCTCCTTTCCTGCTGGTCTTTTACAAGTAGTGATGCAGAGGAACAGAGCTGAAAGTGATCAGCATGTTCTGACTAGCCTTTAGAGTCCTCTGAGCAAGTTAGAGGAAAATGCCTTTGAACACTGCGCCTGCCAACTCCTAGATTGCTGGGCTTAGGTGGGTCTCATCTGTGTTGGGTATTGAATTTTCTAGCTGGAGTAGGAGTTCTATGGGTGTGAAAAGATTCTCAGGGCTGGCTGCTGCTTGTTGGTTTTCCTACCTTTGCTGTTCTGCAAACAACCCTGCCAATGTCCCCCACAATCTCTGTGTTAGTGTTCTTCTTTCTGGGGGCTAATGCGGCAGATTTGCTTCCCCCCCAAAGCAGCTCTGCAGCGGCTGAAATGCCTGCAAGCACAGGGCTCTCCTGGTTCTCAGACTTCTCCACTTTTCTGTGAGCAGAAATTGTTATGAACCAGCTAGAGCAAAGCCATACTAGCTAACCTAGATTTTTATGTAAATGACACTTGTGCATGCATGTTTCCAGGAGAGATTTTAGGCAAAAATTCTGAACAGATCTCAGGCCTTCTGCTGCAAGGCTGGGGGCACTGCATTTGTAAAAGAGGCCCTTGTCCGGGTAGCTTACACTTGTGATCCCAGAACTCTGGGAGGCCGAGGCAGCTGGATTGTTTAAGCTCAGGAGTTTGAGACCAGACTGAACCAGAGTGAGACAACCCCCCATTCCCTACTAAAGAGAGCAAAACTAGCCAGACATTGTGTCAGGCACCTATACTCCCACCCAGCTCTTCTGGAGGCTAAGGCAGGAGGATTGCTTGAACCCAAGAGTTTGAGGTTGCTGTTAACTATGATACCATGGCACTCTACCCAGGGTGTAAGAGTGAGACTCTGTCTCAAAAAAAAAAAAAAAAAAAAAAAAAAAAAAAAGGAGGCCCTTGTAGCCGTGGAAGAAAGCATCTTTTAAACATTTTTGCTCTTGAGATGTAGAATTTAAATTGATGTCCAGTTCAGGAGGGATGGAATAGTGCTCCAGTAATTATGTGGGGAGGGCTTGGGTCCTTTAAGCTTGGCAGATGCATCACTTGGTTGGCACCTTTACCCGAGGCAGAGTATTGGCTTGGGCACACAGCACAATGTCAGCTCTAGGGTGGAGGGGGAGCACCAGTGAGTTGGCAGAGAGCCATCTTTGAACTCCACATTTGCTCCGGGTGATTAAAGGCTGTATGAAATTAATGGAACCAAACTAGGTGACCTGTGAGCTCTCTGTCCCCCTCTCAGCAAAGTCAAATGTGGATGGGGAGAGGGAAGAAAGGAGAGAAATGGAGCTCTCCGTCCTGCTCCCAGACAGTGGCTGGGCCAAATTCCAATCGTCCACTGACACACACAGCCCCTTCCGAGAGAAGCCAGACCCTTTCCTTGATTCTGTCCAGTATAATCAGTCTCACCCACCCACACACTCTTCTTCTAATTTCTCTCTTCTCTGAGGCACAAGCTCGTGGGGGTGCACACACACGTGCACACACCCTCACACGCAGCTGCTGACCTGGAGGTGTTAGCCACTCTGCAGCTGCTGTTGCTCTCACATTAATCTATAGGAATCAATGGACATTTCATTAGAGTAATCAAGTGCGGATGCATCCTGCATTTATATTCTGTCCCCCCACCCTGCTGCTTTCACAGACTAATTGGTCCTACAGCCAAGAGTACATGGATATTTTTCCCTATAGATGAATGTCAAGAACGGTTTTTTACTGCTGGTTGAAATACCTATCAGTGCGGCGTCTGTATAAAAGCCTTCGCCCATCAAAGCCGCAGAGCTGTTGATAATACATTACGCCTCTTGGTTCTAATGCATCTCTCTTCTTTTACACCCTACTGCACACCATGCACCATTTATGTTTGTCTCATTTGAAGAATTAACCAGCTCTGGGCTCCCTTTGTTTTAATGTTTGGCCCAGAAATAATTCTCCCCCTCCCCCCTTTTTCTATCTGGTCAACCATTATAGGGCAGTTTATAGTAAGGAGCCAGAGACAGGAGTGGCATGGTGTTTGTTTGGAGGGCTCCGTCTTTCAGCTCTGTTTCTTTCCACCCCACTAGTAAATACACTTTTTTCTTGCCAGAGTCACGAGCCAGGTGAAGGGCCCAGAGAACATCTTTGTTCTGAGTAGACTTTTTTGTGACCATAGTTTGATAAAGTAAATAGACAAAAAGAGGCTCATGTTTCCCTCCCCTGTGAATGTGTGGCCAGGCGTGGTAATGGTCAGAAGCTGATGGGAAAAGAAATGTCAACAGATGAAAGAGCCTTGGCTTTAAAATATGAGCACGACTGGAGGCAGGGAGTGAGTGACTGTGGACTGGAATGCCGGCCGCAGGCTCTGCTGCTCTCAGATGCCGATCCCATCCATGTCTGCCTGTGGGATGGCAGGGAAAATCCAGAGAAAGTTATAACGGGCATATCCTCTGGGAGAAATCTGCAGGCTTTGCTGATGTCCGGAAAGTGGGGAGAGGCTGAATTAGCAAGTGGCACTTTTTCTGAAGTTTTAGCATGCCAGGGAATTGAAGAAAGGAATGTGGATGCTCAGATGACAAGCTGGCTTGTCCCTGGCAGTAAGTAAACAAGAGGTCAGCGTCAGCTGCCATCTTTACTGCTATGTAGGAAATTGGGAGTAGCAGAAAATGTCAGAGGCCCAGGTTCTAGCCTTTGTTGCATTTCGTCATTGTTCTTATTTAAGTCTGTTTTGTCTGCAAGGCAAATCTAGAAAACTTGGGAGGATGGTGACCGCCCGCCCCACTCTTGCTTTGATGCTTGGTGGTCACATGGCAGTTTCCAGTCATTTGAGTAGTAAACCAAGGAGTTGGTGACTGACTCCCCTGCAGGGTGGAGTCAGGAGTCTCTCCTTCTTCATATGTGACCTTGGGTGAGTCTTGGTGCCATCTCAGCCTCTTTTTGAACTTCCATTTCTCAGGGACACAGCATTGCTAAGAGTAAAGATTATCAGGGCCTTCTATGAAAGCCACTTTAACCTATCACGTATTGCACCCAGCTTCCTTGGTGACAAAATAGGTTTCAAGCTTCCATCGGGGATGATGAGAATGTGCCTTCTGCTGACCCCTCCCCTAGAGCAGAGGTGCACTGAGCCATCTTGGTGGGAACTGGGTGACTTCAGCTCTCATCTGCAAAATGTGGGTGGTGACGAACACCTTGTCTACAGGAATGCTATGGAGATTAAATGAGACATTGGATCAAAGAGTGTCTAGCATGGTGGCATGTGGCACATGGTATAGAAGTACCATATTGAGGCTCATTTGCAAAATGAGAATAATTTTTTTTTTCTTTAGAGACAAAGTCTTACTTTATTGCCCTCTGTAGAGTGCTGTAGCACCACAGCTCACAGCAACTTCCAGCTTTTGGGCTTAGGCAATTCTCTTGCCTCAGCTTCCCGAATAGCTGGGAATACAGGTGCCTACCACAATGCCCAGCTATTTTTTTGTTGTAGTTTGGCTGGGGTTGGGTTCGAACCCGCCACCCTCGGTATATGGGGCTGGTGCCCTACTCACTGAGCCACAGGCGCCACCTCCCAAATGAGAATAATGTTAACACGCACCATTAAGAGCAAGGATCAGGGTTCAGAGATTCAGAATTGTATGAAGGAGAAATGCTGCACAAATATGAAGGGTTACGATTATGGTTATAATATAAAGTTTCCCTCTGAAAAACGTCTTTGCTGTATACCAAGTGACATATGTCATGCTAGACACTTTTTATCCACATGTTAGTCATCACCTTTTTGCAGGGGCAAGGTGCTCTTCACCTTCTTGGTCTACAACTTTGCACCTGGAGCCAGGGTGTGCTGGAGCAGGAGGTGCTGCTGAAGGACCTGCGGTGCATCCCCAGTCCAGGGTGGAGCCTCTGCAGGGGCCCTCTGCTGTAGGAGAGGGGAAGGTCATCGTGATCTTAATGGAAGCGTGAAGCCTGCTTTGCTCCCAGGGAGGGTGGGTTTGATACACCAGGGGTAAACATGGCTTTCACGGTAGGCCCCGCTGACCTTTCCTCTCAACAGTGCTGTGCCCCTGGGTAATGCAAGTTCAATTAACTTTTTTTTTTTTTTTTTTTTTTTTTTTTGCAGCTAAATGTACCTTTATTTACAAAATACTCATTATAAAATTTTATAAAGAGATGACCTATGGGCAGAGAATATTTTGCAAATATTTTATTTCCTTTTGTTTTAGAATAATATGAGGGTACAGACAATTAGGTTACATTGTTTGCATTTGTTAGGTGGAGTCCGTGTTGTAGCTGTTCCCGTCACGCAGAACGAGCCATATACCCTTACATTGTGCCTGTTAGGAGAGGGCACACCAGTCCCTTCCCCCCACCTGAGGTTAATTGTGCTTTTCTTTTGGGTGGGTGTGTATTTGTTCATCTACTGGTTTCATATTAGATACTTGCTTTTCCATTCTTGTGATTCTTTACTAAGGCGAATGTTTTCCAACTCTATTCAGGTTAATATAAAAGATGTAAAGTCTCCATCTTTTTTTTTTTTTTTTATTAAATCATAGCTGTGTACATTGATATGATCATGGGGCATCATACACTAGCTTCATAGACCGTTCGACACATTTTCATCCCACTGGTCAACACAGCCTTCCTGGCATTCTCCCAGTTATTGTGCCAAGACATCTACAGTCCACATCTACCAAGTTTCACATATACCCTTGTAAAATGCCCTGCAGGTGTAATCCCACTAATCCCCCTCCCTCCACCCCCCTTCCCCCTCCCTCCCCTCCCTTTCCCCCTTCCCCTTATTCTTAGGTTGTAACTGGGTCATAGCTTTCATGTGAAAGCCCTAAATTAGTTTCATAGTAGGGCTGAGTACATTGGGTACTTTTTCTTCCATTCTTGGGATGCTTT
>CAUYPK010107299.1:0-40101 GCA_963574355.1 Loris lydekkerianus | reverse complement strand
AGCTGGGCACTGGGAACAGCCATTGCCAACCTGGTTTTAGATAGAAGATGTGTGTAGGGAGATTGTTAACCCACATGGCTGCTTGTTTGGTTTCCAGAGGTCCATTGGGCCAGGCTGGGTAGAGGAGGCCAATGTGTTTTTGTTTTTTGTTTCTTTTGTTTTTCTGATCCCTTACCTTGGGCAGTCTTTCTCAAGTACTGAAAGTGTAGTACCTGGGCCTTGAGAGCTTGAGACATAACATAAGATTTGTAAATTCTGTGTTTTCACTTTGATGGTACTCTTTTCTTTTTTTTGGGGGGGGAGATGAGAGTCTTTCTCTGTCACGCTGGGTACAGTGCTGTGGTTGCTCACAGCAACTTCAAACTTTTGGGCTCAAGTGATCCTCTTGCCCCAGCCTCCTGAATAGCTGGGATTACAGGCACCCACCACAATATTTGGCGAATTCTTTTTCTATTTTTAGTAGAGGCAGGGTCCCACTCATGCTCAGGTTGGTCTCGAACTCCTGAGCTCAGGTGATCCACCTGCTTCACTCTCCCAAAGTTCTAGGATTACAGGTGTGAGCCACAGTACTGGCTTGATGATACTCTTAACAATTTTGGCTAGTAATAAATCTGAAAATGATTTGCATTATATATATTCCACAGTTCCCCTTACCCCGATTTTTAAGGAAAATCATAGTTCTGTGTATTTCACCTTATACCTTCTTCCTGAGCTAATCAGGGGTGCTAGGTGAGCTGAGGACTACAGGAGGCCTTGTGAGGTGACAGAGAAAGAGCTGGGACAGCTTCCCTTGGAAGAAGAGGAGGAGATAGGGAAAGGGTGAGGGATGGAGGGGTGGGACAGGACGGAAGTTCTTACACAGTTAAACTTAGCAAAAGTAATGGTTATGGCCATATAGGGGTTTTATGCTAATTATAGAATTCTGAATAAGATGGGACTTCACTGGGTCTTTATTTTCAGAAGAGAATGAAGTTTAGAAGAGTTTTATACCTTGCTTGAGGAATAAAACCACATGGATGGTGAGGCAAGGCTGGGGACTCAATCCCAATGCCCAAGGTCTCAGCCATCTATTGTCTCCTGAAAGGCAAGTTGGGGATCCCAGCCTGCTGGATGTAAGAAATATGCCTGCAGAAGGAAATCCCACAGAGAAAATAAGCCTCCCAGGTCATCATCAGTATGGAAGTAGAACTCGAATCCCCAAGTGAAATGAAAGCACAGGGCATGTATTCCAAGCAGAAAAATCTATAATCAGTTAAAGATTAATGTACCTTAGTGAGGCTCTGGCCAGATTTAAAAAGAACAAATCTTGCCAGAGCAATGTTTTTGCGTTCTGGGGGCAGAACTGTACAATGGAGAGATGAAAGGGAAGCAGCTGGTCAAACACACATTGATTTCCAGGAAGCATGTGACCGAGTCCTCTAAGGCCTTCCTTGGGAGTAAATCCAGATCAGGGGTCATGCTGACCCAAGACTGGAGAGGATGGTCTCAGAGCCACGGTCATCTGTGTGGGGCTAGCCCCAAGGCCTCAGTGTATGTCCTGTCTCCTCAGAGGCAGCAGAGGGTAAACATGCTTTTTATGCCTTTAAAGGCAGTTTGCAAGGAATCTGTGCATCCAAGAAGATAAGAAATAAGCTAGGAGCTCATTTATTCAGGAACAGAGAGCACATTCCAAGCAGCATTATAACAATCTTTATTAAAATCCTTCTTGTCTGTGACCTTCTTTCCTGCTCCACCCTGCCCACTGCCTCTGGAGTGATAGAGTCCAGTGGGAAGAACAGAGCTGGGTTGTAGAGTTAGAGTGGTTTGTAATCCCAGCTCACCATTTCCCAGTTGTGTGATCTTGCTCCCATAAGTCATGTGACATCTCTGAGCCGTTACCCTCACAGGGCAGTTTTGAGGAGTGTGACACACGCATCCTTCCTGTTTCCTTCTCTTTCTTGTCACTGGAGGCCCTCTGCTGTCTTTTCCCAGCCCTACACTGGACTCCCCTTCAGTCACCATCTCAAGCTGGTACCTCTGTGCCCTCACAGCCAAGTCTTACTCCTGAAGATCCCCTGGCCTAAAGACTCTCCCCCTGTCCTTCTCCACTCTTGTATCCTTATGTTCCAGTTTCAGCATGGCCTCTCATCTGAATTCTGGGAGCCTGAGCTCTCCCTTCATGTTGTTTGCACTGCCTTGAGTGGCAGAGCCCATTTTCATGTGCGTACTAGTCTACACCTGCTTCAGCTCCCTTGACAAGACTCAATGCTTTGTGGTCAGTGACTGTGTCTTAAATTCCATCTGTATTCCTTACGGCACCTGGCCAACAGCTGGACACACAGTAACATGAACTCACAATGGACATCCATGGAGAGAACTGGGGGAGGTGTTAAAGCTGCAAGCTTATGGATCCTTCCAGAGAACATCCCCTGAGCATGTGCCAGGGGTGTGGAACTGGCTGGATGCTGAGGGTAGTGCCATGAGTGAGACACAATCCCAAGGCAGTCAAAGTCCAGGGGGAGACAGAATGTAACAAGTAGAGGACTGTCCATGTGCTTCACAGTCAAGATGGTGGTTGAGCATGGAACAAAGTTTTGAAGGCTGAGTAGGAATTTGCCTGACTGAGGGTGGAGTGGAACTCGCAAGAGGGAACAGCACCTACAAAAGCAGGGGGTGTAGGGAATCTGGCTTCTTCAGGGAAAGTGAAACAGTCAAATTGGCTCAGCATGGCTACTGGGGGGAACAGAAGGGGCAGGAGGGGTGGGCTGGTCTGATACATTGGGAGGAAGTGTTAGAGGGACAAGTGGGGCCAGGCCAATGGAGGGTGGTGACAAGGTGCTTGGACTCCATCCTGTAGGAAATGGGGAGCCACTGAAAAGTTTTTTTTTTTTAAAGACAGAGTCTCAGTATGTTGCCCTTGGTAGAGTGGCTTGGCATCATAGTTCACAGCAACCTCCAACTCCTGGGCTCCTCCTAAGTAGCACCTATGGGCACCTGCCACAATGTCTGGCTATTTTTAGAGACAGGGTCTCACTCTTGCTCAGGCTGGTCTTGAACTCCTGACCTCAAGCAATGTACCCATCTCAGAGTGCTAGGATGTGCTAGGATTATAGGTGTGAGCCACTGTACCTGGCTATACTAAGAAGTTTTAAGCACAAGAATGTCACCACGAGCCTAAGGAGAAAAGGAGAAAAATGCAGTCTTGTAATGGAGCTGTGTGAGTGCGCTTCTGTGGCAAGCTAGCCTGCCCAGAGGAGCAGAGTGTGCTGCGGGGGTGCAGCAGGCAGGGAGAGGAATGTCCTGCCTGCCAGCAGATGGCAGGGACTGGACCCCAGCAAGTACAGGAGTCTTCTTTCTGTGCCACCTGCTCCTGGACTATAGGGTTGAGAGTAGGGTGTAAATGTCATCTGCCCACCCACCCACAACTCACCATCCTCAAGATACAAAGAATTGTATCTTTTCAAGTCTTAAAAGAATTATATTTGCAGGTAGGCTCCCAGGGCTCTTGACAAAGTACTTGCCTTTATTTTTCTTGGCAGACCAGTTAGTGAATGTGAAATAGCCTTGGACAAGATATAGCAGCATTTGAGTAATAGATTAGGATATAAGCATCAAATAACAGCTCAAAAACTGTCCATCCAAAAAGACGAGGAGGATGGACCCAGCCACTGTTTAGGTGGTCACTATATAACATCATATTGCAAATGTTATCTAATTTATTCTTTGAACTATACTGTGGGGTATGTATTCTTTTTTTTTTTTTGAGATAGAGTCTCACTATGTCACCCTCAGTAGAGTGCTGTGGCATCACAGTTCACAGCAACCTCAAACTTTGGGGCTTAAGCAATTCTCTTGCCTCAGCCTCCTGAGTAGCTGGGACTACAGGCACCCACCATGACACTCAGCTATTTTCCAGCTGCAGTTGTCATTGTTGCTTAGCAGGCCCAGGCTGGGCGCAAACCTGCCACCTTTGGTGTATGTGGCCAGTGCCCTACTCACTGAGCTATGGGCACTGAGCTGAAATCTTATCACGCCTGTACAGATATAAACAATAAAATCTAGAGAAAGTAAGCAATTGGCTCAATTGCACACACATAGCTTTAAGTAAATAACATGGTTCTAACCCAGTTCTAAGTGATTCTGAAGCCCATACCCTTTTCTGTTGTTGCTCTTCTGTAGAGTCATTTATTTGGGTTGCCTCTTGGAGACATGGGATAGGGTGTGATCTTTGTTGAATTTACAACTTTCAGTTTTATTTTCATCAGTCTGGGATCCACCCGAGAAACTGAGGATGGGGCTCTGGATGCCTGGCAGCCACGCTGGGTGTGAGGGAGTATGTAGAGTGTAGCCTGCACAGAGAGAAGACAGGAGCAAAGGACGGGGTCCAGGAAGGACAAGGCTTGTCAAACAAAAATACGGTTGGTCAACTTTGGGCATAGGTTGGGTCAGGATACCAACTGTGCCACTGAGAATTGATGAAGTGGGCTGGAGACTCAGAGAGTTCACTCAGCATTGGTCTGGAAATCAGCTGTAGTCCAGCTATGTGGGAGGACCACTTGAGCCTAGGACTTCAAGAAAAGCCTGGGGACCAGCCTAGGCACTGTAGCAAGTCTCTAAAAGAAAAAAACAACAGAGTTGGTCTGGAATCTGCCCACTTGACCCCCACACCCTACACCCAAGTCTGTCCCAGTCTTCCCAGATCAGGCATTCTGAGTGGATTTCTCCTCGTCAACTCTCAGGCCCCAGCAAAGGACAATTGACATTCCCTGATTCAGGGACAGAGAACCCCTTGTCAGCCTTGACCATCTAATATGTACAAAGTGACGCCAACTTGAGTGTGAGGTCAGAGGAGGGGAGCGGGAATGGGGAGGAGGAGTTTTCTGGAAGATGCGGAACTTGAGAGGGTCTGAAGGACAGAAGGACATACCTTGAGAGGGTATGAAGAGAGGCTGGGGAGAGAGGGGAGGGCACTGGGGAACAAAGAAATGGGCATCTTGACCCAACCCTAAGTCCCAAGGCTGGTAAGTGAGAAACACATGATTTGTTACAGCGACAGAGAAGATCTTGAGCTGTCCAGGGGAGGGAGTTCACTGAGAAACAACTGGAGAGCGGACAGCAGTGAAAGGGGCTGATGAGACTGAGAGGCATGTTGGCCGGGAAGCCAGGCCTTTCCCTGACATGATGGGAAGCTGCTTGAAGTTTTGACACAGAGTGACACCAGCACCCTGTGAGGATTTTTGGAAGGAATTATCCTGGGATAATGGATGTATTCCCTCCTCTAGGAGCTCTGTGGTCCTGCGGGAGGCCAAGTTTGTTCCTGGTACTCCTCCCTTCTCTCAACTCTCAGTGTCTCCCAAAGAGAGAGACTGCTCACTTCGGAGCCCTAGGCATTGTTAAAACTCAGATTCCTGGGCTTGTCCAGCTTGCTGAATCACAGACTAGATGGGCATGGCAAATGTCATCTTTGCTGAGCTCTCCCTGCTCTTTGGAGCCCTGAGCCCTGACATCCTTGTAGGTCAGTGACCCTGGCACCAGAGAATTGCTGGGTGCATTCTAGATCTAGGGAGGCTCTCCCAAGGTCCTGGGAGCAATCTGAGGGCTGGGGCCTTGGCCTTCCCGTCTCTAACAGAAGGAGCTCAGTAGTCATTGCTTCCAAGGCAAGGGACAGCACAGGCCTGATGACATCTGTGAAAGCTGGGAGAATTTCCTGAAATCATTTCCATGGCTGGCCCAGTATTAACACAGATGTCATGCCTGGACTTGGCCTGGCTATTCCAGGAAGATAGGACAGCCCATCATGGTCACGACTACCATTGTCCACTTCTGTCCTGCTGATGGTGGCCTGCCAGCTAGGTTGCAGCCTCTCTCACTGAGGGTTTGGGTTAGTTTTCCTCCTCTCCTCCATCCTAAGTTGCAGCAATGACACAGATTGTGGAGAACTTAAATAAGAAAGATTATAAAGACAAGGGTGACCTCATACTAGAAACTGGTTAGGACGCAGCCAGCAGGACAAGTCCAGTTTTCTTATCTGTTGCTGTGCTCCAGGTCTCGATTCTGGAGGTAGTGTGTGGAAATGCACCGCCAGGTGAGGAAGAGACGTTCTCAAAGAAACTCTGAATGCTGTTAGGAAGGGGGAGTGGATGCCAGTCCCTCGCTGGACTTCTCAGACGCCCATTCCAGGGGGCACTTGGTCTGGGCACTGTGAGGCACTGAGCTGATTCCAGCACAGCCCCTGCCCTCAGCAGGTGCAGACTACTCCAGGGAGGTATCCATGCAGACAGTGCACCGGGGTATCAGGCAGGGACATGTAGGGACTACAGAGGAGAGCCCACCCTCCAGCTTTGGTGGGAAGGAGGTGGGGCAGTGTCAGGGGAGACAGGTCTCCAGATGAGATGACCTGGTGAGACGAGAGGGAATCCCCCCTCGTGAATATCCATTTGTACATATTTGCCACCCAGCTGAGAAGCAAGCTGAGTTTTGGACAAATTAGGAATCTCAGAAAATTTGGGAGGGACAAGATAAGGCTGTGGGGCTGCCCCAGAGGACTGAGAGCCCGCCCCTGGCTCAGTGCTTCAAGTCCCTTGTTCGACACCTCTTGGGCAGGAAGACCCTGGCTGTCTGCAGAACGGGGCTGAAGATGAGGCTCACCAGCTGGCTGCAGTCCCTTCCCTCTGTTGCCCCTGGTGTAAGCCAGGCTCCCCTGGCCTACTTCTCTCAGTGCTACAGTGCCTGGGGCCCGAAGGTGCTCCCTCCAGCTTCTGCCCCACCTCCGCTACCCCAGGCCCTTGCTGCCCACATGGAAGGAGGACAGTGGAGAGGAGTGACTGACACCCCATGACATCACCTCTAAGCTTCCCTGTTGCCCTCCTGGAATGTGCTTTACCCACCAGCATCTGTCCGAGACCACCACCTGCAACAAAGCAGGAGTAAGGGGGCATATCCACCGAGTGCTGGCTGCTCCGGCTGCCTTGTGATTTTATGGGCACTTAAGTGTTCAAAATGCCCATTAATTCCTTCCTTCCTGCCCACCCTTCTCCCTTATAGAAACATCACTGCCATAATTTGAAGAAGAAACATGTGATCTTGCCCTGCCAGCTATGGCTATCTGGACAAGTTTATCCAGGACCGGTGTGTGTCCTTGCGAATCTGGAATTGTGCTACTGAGATGCGGGGTGAGGAGGGAAGCTCACCTGGGCACAGGTGCTAAGGCTGCTGGTCAATGAGCAGCTGCTGAGGAGCAAAGAATCCAGTCTGGCTGGAGAGAGGGAGGAGAGGGCAGGGAGAGAGAAAAAGGGAGAAAGAGGTGGGAGGGAGAGAAAAAAGGGAGAGAGGAGGAGGAAAGAGAGAAGGGAGGGAGAAGAGGACAGGGAAGAGGAAACTTTATTATCTTCTTTTATTTCAGTTTCTCCTGAAATGTCTATATGTGTCCTGTCCTGGGTCCTTCCCATTCCTGACGTTGCTATGGCATCTGATGCTCCCACTTCCCTTATTCAGGCTGCTTCAAAGTGGTCCTTTTTGCCAAAAAGTAAAAGTAATCCTTGACTAAGGCACCCAGCAAACAGCAGGATCAGTGTCTACCCATGAATTGATATGTTTCTTTCTGGCAAATGAGTTCCTGAAAGTCTTCATCACAAATTATGCTCTGAAATAAGGAAATGGATTTTGCTTTGGCAAAGGAGAATGAAGGTGATTCTCTGAAAAGGAATAAGAAAATGAGAATTTTAGTGGCTCTGTATGATTCTGCTTCTTGAAAAAAATTCAACTTAAAATCTAGTGTCTACAGTGTAGCAATATCTTTTAGAATAAAAAGTACACATACCATTTGACCCAGGAAATACCACTCCTGGGAATCCCTCCTACAAAAGCACTGGCTTGTAAAAATTCACATGGAAGGCTGTTTATTGCAGCATTGTTTGTGGCAGCACAAAACTAGAAAAAAATTTAGATAAGAACTTCCTAAACTGCTCCTCTGAGTACTATGTTCCACATATTATTAAGTATATGTGTATAAAAAGAGATTTGGTGTGCAAACAGTCTTCAAAAACACCAGTTTACACAAAGTTAAACGAGTTTGTTTATCATGGGCTTCTCAGGACTATTCAGATGCTTACTGAGACATTATTTTATGAAATATTTATTGAGCGCCCACTGTGAGCCAGAGCCAGCTGGGGGACCAGTCAGCAATTTCAGGAGGTAAGAGCATCACAAAGGGAAGGGCAAGGGACTTCCTGCAAGAAGGGGGTTTGTGGAGGAGAGAGCTAGAGAGGAAACAGGAGTTTGCCCAAAGAAGGGGAGAAGAGAGAAAGCAGGCCACCCCCTGGATGGAGCAGGGGTGCAGCCAGCCACCCTCAGAGGAGTGGGGTCTTCCTCCTAGGCTCAGCAGAGGAAGGCCAGGAGTTTTCTTTTAAACACTTTTACTGAAGTGTAATTTTAATGCCACAGACTTACCCATTTTATGTGTGGCATTTGAGCTTTAGTAAATTTATACAGTCGGTTGTGCAGCCCCCACCAGCACCAGTTTCAGAGCATTTCTACCACCCCCAAAGGTCGCTCGTGCTCACCTGAAGCCAATCCCACGCCTATCCTCAGGAAGCCACTGACCTGCTTTCTGCCTCCATTGTCTTGCTTTTTCTAGAAATCTCGTATAAATGGAGTTGTATAAGATGTCTGTCTTCTGTTTCTGGCTTCTTTCGCTTTGAGGACCACGTTCCGAGGTCCATTCATGTTGTTGCAGGTGTCACTAGTCCTTTTTAAAACTGCTGGACAGTATCCTGTTGCAAGATATAATACATTTGCTTACACATTAATCAGTTGTTGGAATCTGAATTCTGTCTTTGCCCACAGCAAATAATGCTGCTATTCATACTTGCATATGTCAGTCTGAGAGGACACATATTTTTAGTTCTGTGGTGTAGATACCTAGAAATGGAATTGTAGATTGCTTTTAATAGTTCTAATGGCATCTCCCTGTGGTTCTAGTGTATTATTTCCTACTGACATTGAAAGAGTTGAACATCTTTTCCTGTGTGTATTATACATATTTCTGTATAGGGATCCATGTATCTTTGGGGAAATGTCTTTGGAGGTTCTGAAGACCTCAGAGGCAGTTATCCCCAGGGCACTGGTTATTATGGGGAAAGGAGAAATAGCAGGTAGAACAGTGTTTTTCAACTTTTTTTATCTGATGGCACGCTTGAACCTATAATTAAACTTCCATAGCACACTTAAATTATGTCGATCAAGAAAAAAAAAAAAAGTAAGAGTATACATAACTGTGCTTTGAATTTCTTTCAAAAATAATTAATGTTCTTTACAAATTTTCACAGCACACCTAAGATCCTCTTGTGGTACAGTGGTTGAAAATCATGGATGCAGAGTGTGGAGGGGTCCAGGTGCAGGTTTTCAGATTCTCCCTCCGGGGTCAGAGGTTCACATTCAACATGCCTCTTTCTCAAATGGTAAAATGCAGCAACAGCGTGCATGGTCTCTGCCCAGGGGAGCCTGCTGGAGTCTCTGAGTACAGGAATTTTTTTGTGGCCTGGTGAGGTAGGCACTCTCTGTCACACGACCTACATTGATTACTGAAATTCTAAACTCCTAGAAGGAAAGCAGGTGTTCACGTAAATCACACTGTTTCTATAAACAGTCTAGGCTGGCTGGTGCAGCAGGATTCAGTACCCCAGGAAGACAAAACAGCCTTATCAGTCAGAAACACAGGTAACGTTCCCAAAGCCAAGTTCTCAGATGCCAGGGAAGGACCAGCCCCACAAGCAAACCCTTCTGAGGATCATTAGGCCTGCCGTGTTAGCCCTCTCCTGCACATCTAGTCGCACCTTTAGATCATTTTTTAAATTGGGTAGTCTTTTTATTTTTGCTGCTAGGATTCTTTACGTATCCTGAATATGTCGTTTATCAGATAGGTGTTTTGCAAATGTTTTCTCCCAGTCTGTGGCTTGTCTTTCCCTTTTGTTAATTGCGTTCCTGGGAAGGAGTTTGGGAAGGGAATTGATGAGCACACACACTTTGGCTCTGGCTCCTATGTGGAGAATGGGTTACAGGGGTCAGGAGTGGATCAGGGAACCCTGTTAGAAGGCCGTTGCAGGGGTCTAGGTGAGAAAGATGATGGGAGCTTGGATGGGAGGTGACAGGAGGAAGACGGAAAGCGGCTGCATATGAGGGCCGTGCAGAAGCTACCACTGACTGGGTGCGTGAAACGCACACTGCAGATTTCCAACAGGAGAAAGAAAGGCAGTGCTCCCAAAGTTGTCCACAGAACACATTATTATTACCGTTTTGATAGTGAAACTCCTGTTCATCTGAGGGATTTGAGTGTTTGGTAATTTGGAAATGTGGGACCTGATGAACTTTAGGGTCTCCCTTTGTTCTTACAAATGTATAGTGCCACATACAATCTTTTTTTTTTTTTTTTTTTGAGACAGAGTCTCACTATGTCGCCCTTGGTAGAGTGCTGTGGTGTCACAGCTCACAGCAACCTCACTCTTGGGCTTAAGCAATTCTCTTGCCTCAGCCTCCCGAGTAGCTGGGACTACAGGTGCCCACCACAACATCTGGCTACACAATCTTTTAGCGTTTACTTTAACAATACTAAAATATTCTGAGGCACAGGGCTTGGTGTAGTATTAGAGATTGTTTATTAGTCACACATGTATATCTATAATGCCAAGTTTTGGCCTAAGAAAATCACTTCATGCCTGAAATTGCACACAATCTATGCATGAAGACCTTTGCAGAAAGGAAAGACAGAAGCATTGCTAGCAGAGAAAGCATGAGGACGGGGATGAGGAAATTCATATTCATGCATTAACCCAATTACCAGACATACCTTGCAAATCTGGACTGCTGTCAGCTTAACATGGGATTTCACATCATTCTGTCCCTAGTGACACAGATGGTATTATAAATGAAAAATCCTGTCCCCAGGCTAGATCTAGAGCTGCTCTCATATGGGCAGCATATGCTATCACAGAATAATCTTTATTTAAGACTGGAAATTCTATTTACCCAGGAGCCCAAACCACTTTTTTTCAGTTCTTGCAAAATAAACAAAACACCCTGCAAAGTAGATGCAGAGAAGACCTGAGGGAATGGAGAGGAATGTGAAATCAGGTGTGCGGGTCAGTGTCAATGCAATAAATCAGGAGTGCAGCCCAGAAACATATTTTCTCCTCTGATACTAAAAAAGGGAGGCCCCATGAATCAGTGAGACAAAGCAAGAGTATAGAAATTAAGATATATAATATTTTATTTATGCACATATATTTTTAATAAAGTAGGTTTTGTTGTATTGTTGTTTTCTTTTGAAAGAGACAATGGAAAGGCTCTGAAATTCCTGTTTTGCCTGGTGGGAGCCACATGATACAGACATGGCTCAGGAAGACACAGGCATCACTCCAAGCCTAGCTCGGCCTGATGTCCTGAGTCTATGGAAAATTGGACAAGAGGTGGTGGCATTCAAGGACATCTGTTGTCAGGTGCATGATGCAATCATCTACCCTTCCTCAAGGAGGTGCTGCCCATTCTGCCCTCCCTGCCTCAAGGCCTTTGTCCGTGCTGCTGCTCCTTCTTCCTGAAAGCCCGTTGGCTCCGCCCATCCCCACGTCTTGTGAATTCATCCTGTGGGTCTTAGACCCATTGTCATCTCCCTGTTGTCTCCACTGTCATCAGGGAGAATGCATTTTAAGGAATATAAACCTTGTACAATGTTGAAGGCCACTTTTCAGAAAAAGAATGATTATATAAATTTGAACTTAGATATGCATATAATTAGGGCCCTTCTGGAGCACTGGAAAGGGCCTAGTGGGGGAGACTGAGGCTGAAGTTTTGTTAGTTTTGCAGTGAACCCGCTGCCTCTGGGGCTCCACGGAGCATTTGCCTCCAGAGTTTGTAATCACATGTGCACTTGTGTCATTATCTGATTCCTGCCCACTGTCCACAGGACTACAATTCTCTTGAGGGTAGAGATTGTGTCTTTTTTGCTCAACATGTTTAGTCTAGTTCCTGGCACAAGAAAAGTCCTCAGTAAATATGATTTGAATCAATAAAACCTGAAATTTAAATAATAATAATAATAAAACTGGCTCCCATTAAATAATAATAATAATAAAACTGGCTCCCATTCATTGAGACTCTTCACTTGCCAGACCCTGGATGTCAGTACAGGAGGTCAAGAGTGTGTTGACTCCTCAGCCTGTAAAAACATGGAAGAGAAAGCCACTGAGGGGACTTGGGACGAAAGGGAGCCTCCAGCCGTGGGGAGGGCTGCCTGTGACTCCCAGAGGTGTCTTCTAATTCCTACTACTGTGGACAGCACGGTCTCTTCCCAACCCCAACTAGTCCTTTATATAAGGAGACTATGCTAAAGCTGATGCTTCCTGATTTTGACTGTGAAACAGAACCCGGCTTACATACACTCTTCACAGCCATATCCTTAAACCAGGGGTGGTTATTTGGTGCCCTGCATGATATTTGGCAATGTCTTGGGGGCATTTTTGATGTCATGAAGAGGGGATACTACTGGCATCTGGTGGATAGGGCCAAGAAGCTGTTTGGTACCCTAAATGCACAGGAAGGTCCTATAGCCCATGAGGTCAGTACTGTGGAGGCTGAAAAGCCCTGTTTAAACCCACAGCCTCCCTCTTTATCCTTTTTCTGGACATGACAACTATCTAAAGTTTGTTTTTTTCTCTGCCTTCTGAAAAGTACTGAAAAGTGGGGCGATATTGCTTTGAGGATAAGGGAGAAGATATTTATTGGAGAAAATATCATGTAATTTCAATTGTACATTCAAGTAATAAAAAGAACTCTAATACTTGTAATGGGCACTGTTCAGTGAGTTGTATTAAAACACCGGTTCCAAGTCAGCAGGGTCCGTGGTGGGGCCTGGATTCTGCCTCTCCTCCTAGCTCCCAGGGATGCCAATGCTGCTGGTCTAGGGCTGTGCTTTGAGTAACACATTTCTAGACATGTGGGCTACATCAGCCAATAAAACCAAGATGCCCTGAGCTTGAGAAATTTCTAGTCTGGCTCTAAGTGTGCTGGACCCAAGGAAGGCTAGATAGGATGAAGTCAGAGACACTCAAGAGTCTTAGAAGATCAGAGCTAACAGAATTTGGAGGATGTCTAATTGGACCCCCCATGGGAGAGGCAAGGGGAATGAAGCTCACTGTGGGGAAGGGAATCGGGCAAAGGCGCACAGCTGGCTGTGGCAGTGTTGGGACAGGGCTGTCAGCTTCCTGTTCTCCAGAATTATCAGGGTCCGTAGCGACCTCTTGGAGAGACAGCTCAATCAGAGTAGGGAATGGCCAGCAGCTTTACTGACAGCAGGGACGGAAGTCTGGGGACATTGCCACACTGCTCTGGATCCAGGAAACTTGGATATTCCACTTTGCTCATCTATTTCATGACACACACGTGAACCCTGAGATATTTTAGGGGAAGATACTAGATTCTGTCCAACTGGCCCTTTGTTTTTCTTCATGATTAAATCTGGATGAAACAGAGTCAAACTACGGAGAAGTAAATTCTGGATGTATTCAGTTGTGTGGTCAGCAAGGGTAAGGAGTATGCCAACCAGAATGAGGCCAGTCACAACCTTTTCTAGTCTGGGAGTAGAATGACAAAGCCTGAACACTCCAGAGGCTCCTGGTCTCATCTTTCCAGTCCCACCTGGAAAGAGCTTGGATTAGAGCACAGTTTGCATCGCAGTGAAAAGCAATTGTTTCCTCCACTTCTACTACCTGGGAACACAAACTTTTAAATTCATACCCACTTCAATCGAAACAGTGACAAATTTCATGGAGTAGCTAAAAAGAAGAGCAATAGCTGGCATATCGGGCATTAATAATATAACAAAAGAAGAAAACGGAGACACTTTGCATTAGTACTTTTTGATGTCAATTTATTATTCATCCCTTTGACAATATTCAAACAGGCAGGCAATCATAAAACATTCAAAACATCCTTTAAAAGAGGCATCTGTTTTACCTCAGTTCCTTTTTAGAAACCTGGAAGTCGAGGACCCTGGCATTTATGGTATAGGCATGTAAAAAATACTTGTTATTAATCTATCAAAAATATTGCTTTCGGGTCACTACTTAGAAAATGTTTTGTTTAAATTTTATGAAAGGCCAGCAGGCAGTCAGACAATGGTTTGTAAGGGAAAATTCAGTGTAAATCAGCAAGGTCCTGTTATCAAATTTTTGACTCCTCAGTTAATATTCTGTTAGAAACAAGAGTGTTGACAAAGCCTACTGCTCAGTAATTAGCATCCTGTCAAATCTCTCCAATCAAGACCAGCTCACTACATCTGGTCCTCGTTAAAAAATGCATTGTGGGCAAGTCTGATTTGACCTTCGGTGCCCCCGCCATGCTCAGAACCGCATTCAGTGTGCACGCCACGGTTACCATTTACACAAAATAAGAAGGCCTCTTCATTCAGCAGTTCTAAGGGATTTTGCCTAATCCTGACAATCTGCCATGCCATTTTAACTTCTTTGATAAATGTCTATCTTTGTGATGTACACATTTGCTGTCCCCATAATAAGGTATCTGTGCCTGAGACAGACAACTCCTCAGAAGTTAAATCATTATAGAAATAAAAGAAATGAAAAATGGAAAAGCAAAAATCAAAGCAAAACAAAACAAAAACCTTGACTGCCTTCTCCCCAGCAGGAGCTTGGTGGAGGAGGAGTGGCTGGCATCCTCCTGAGTCTCTCCCTAGCTTGTTTTGCCCTCGTTGCTCTGGGTGCTTTTGCCTTTCCAGGAGCTGTCCTTGGAATAGAGGTTGTGGTCCCTGATGTAGGCGATGACAGCATCAGGGAGCAGGTACTTCACACTCAGGCCCTGGCCCAAGGCTCGCCTGATGTATGTGGCACTGATCTCATTCTGCACAGGCTCCCTGGCTAGATGAATGTTGTGCTGGTACCTCTGCAGGATGGGTGACTCTGCGATGTATCCCTTAGGATCATAACCCATGCGGCCCACGCACACCAAGCCAAACTTCTCCACTATTTCCTGGATGTGTGCGTCCTTCCAGAGGTGGGGGGTCTGGAAGGTCTTCAAGAAGTCTGCCCCGCAGAGGAGCTTCAGCTCAGGCACAGCTGTGAAAACAAGGGTGGACCCAGCAAAGTTACAAAAGGGTCACTGCTGGGAAAGATTAATCACATTCCACTGGAAAGTCCCACAAAATGCTTTTTGTGGAGTATATTGAGAATTCAGTGTCTCTGTGTTCATGAGTTAAAAAGAATGAGCGTGCAAACGAATGTGAAACTACTGTAGGGAATACAGTTGAAATTTATAATTTTATCAATACATAGTTTGTTTAATATTGGCAAAGTGCCAGGTTATACAAAGTTTTTTTTTTTTTTTCCCCAGTGTCACAGCAGAAGTCTGTCTGTAATCATTTGAGCCGTGCCAGAGGACTCCCAAGGTGGCTGTGCTTCTGATGGAAGGTAAGGTTCTTAAAGTGCTAAGACCAACAAGCTGTGGGCCTCAGACAAGTGTCTGTCCTATTTGAAATCTATTTCAGCCATTGTGTTACTGAACAGTACTAGTATCTGGTACATTTATATAAAAACCTCATCATAAAGATTAACAATAAAGGCTCTTTGGATAACCAGAGAGCTGGTGGCCTTTTCATTTCAGTTTCAAAAAAAAAAAAAGGTCTAGAACAACTGATCAATGTGGATAATCCTTTAGAATTTGTTCTAAAAGAATGCTAATTATGATGCTAAAATAATACCTAACATTTACTGGTGATTTTTATGGGCACTATTAGCAAGTACTTTGTGTGTATAACATGAAGAACAGTTTTATGAGGTAGATATTCTGTGCCCATTTTGTAGAGGGGAAAACTGAGGCCCAGAGAGGCAAGTGGTCACCATGCTAGAATTCAAACCCAGGCAGCCTCCTGCCACCCAGGGCGTTTGTAACTGCTAGGTTCTGCTGCCGCCTGCTGGTGAGAATCTGCACTTGCATCATAATCAAGAAGCTGCCCTTGGCATGCTATGGACCAGACTGATTGTCCTGGCATGGTTCCTGTACCTCCTTAGTGGGCCGATCTAAAAAGGAAGAACCAAGTCCACTGTAGAAGCAAGCTGCAGGTCTTTCCAGAGGCTGCTTCCAGCTTCTGTAGATGGCAAAGGCTAGGCTCCTAGAACGCTGACATGCCTTAGTCACTGTGAACTCTCGGTAAGGAGGGCCTTCAGGGCTACCAAGACCGTGGAAAGGTTGGTGTAAATGGGTTTACACCAAGTTTAGGTTCCCTACTGACCCTGAATAGGCACATGCTGCTGTGGGACCAGAGCCAAGACTTTTCTTCCTCTGGGCCTCAGTTTCCCCACCTGTGAGATGATGGACCCTGGACTCACTTAAAGCAACAGATATAATGATGGAAATACAGTTTGCAAATGCTCTGGAAGCATGATATTGGTATAGTAAATGACATCCAAACATTCCTTCATCATTCACATATGAATTCTTAGTCGTTACTAATGGCTGTAGAGCTAGCCACCTTAGAAATTCTGGTTCTGCCATTCAAAAGCATGTGCGATCGCAACTTTAAATGAGGATTATTAATAGCACTAACCTTACAGGGTTATTTCAGAATTGAATGAGTTGATAAATGTAAGGTACTTAGAACAGTGCTTGACATGGAATGTGATGTGATGTTAACCATTCTTCCTTCCTTCATTCATGTATCCATTTACTCATTTATCTACCAATCTATTCATCAAAACATCCATTCAACATTTATAAAATATATCTTTCAGTGTATGGCCTTTTAAAACCACTAAAACTGCATTTACAGTTAGTCAGCTGGGAGTTGTGGCTCCCTCCTGTATTTCCAGCACTTTGGGAGGTTGAGCTGGGAGGATTGCTCGAGGCCAGGAGTTCAAAACTAACCTAAGCAACATAGTGAGATCCTATCTCTACAAAAAGGTAGAGAAATTATCTGAGTGTGGTGGTGCATGCCTGTATCTCAGATACTCAGGAAGCTAAGGCAGGTGGCTTGCTTGGGCAGGAGTTTGAGGTTGCACTGAGCTATAATGATGCCATTACACTCTAGTCTAGGCAATAGAATGAGACTGTCTCAAAAAAAATTATTCAGTAACTCACACTTTTCACTAATTTTGGATGTTCCTATTGTTCACAACACACATGTAGATTTGAACAGTTCTTCATCTGTGAGATTTTACTCTAATTTCTTAATTATCCAACCACTATAGTAGAGTAAAAGACCAGTGTTTGGCTTCTCAAACAATTGGGTGGTTTCTACATGGTCCTCCTGTAGGGGGAGGTTCAGTGATATGCATTTAATTTTAGGGTTTGCTGGGGCCTGTGGTGTAACCCCTCTGTTCTCACAGGCCAGAGAACAGAAAAGATACCATTTTCTTCTCTCAGTAGATTTTTTTTGTGAGAACAATTTCTACATATCAGCTTCTGTATTGAGTACCATTTGATTCATGACCAGTGACAGTAAGGAATACTATTCACTTTGAGCTTCGCCTAGAGGAAACAAATGCCCATACTTTCTGGCTCTCCCAAATCAAAGGCACATCTGGGAGGCTGGTAGTGCCTGTGATTCCAGGATGACTGTACTGTAGGCTGGATCACTTCTCCTATGGGCGTCATGTGGCTCAGACCCCATCTCTAGGGAGTCTTATCTTCAGAGATCACAAAGGCATTCCACATTTCTTCTAAGTCCATTCATAACATGGCTACGGAATTTTCAGACCAAGTGATTCTGTCCAAGTCCAAAGTATGTAACTCCAGAGTATACAATAAAGGCTGCCAATACGATTTTTCCTAACAGTGAAACAGTGACATAAGCAGGATGACCTGTTGATATAGGTATTGGGGGGCAGTGTGTCCTGTCTTTAAGGAGCCAAGGGCTTTAAAAGCAGATAAAGAGGAAATTTCCATAGACTGTGAAGAAAAGGCCATCGGGACCTTTTCTTTGAATGTTTGATTGTACTAAGTCTATGATATCAAAGAGCATCAATTTTGAGGTTAGCTGGCCCTGGGTTTGAATTTTAGATCAGTTGGGACCTTGGGAAAATTCCTTAGCCTATGGACCTGTTTCTTTAGCTGTAAGATAGGGCTAAGAAAATCTACTTGGAAGTTATAAGAGTTGAGTGATGGACAGAATGCAATGTAAATTTCTTGCCTGGTGCAGCATGAGGATGTGGCCACCATGAGGTCTGTCAGGCACCTCACAGATACCCTCAGAGATGAAGCATCTGCTGGATGGCACCCACACTAACCACACAAGGCCACCTTGGGATAGTCAGTGTGAAATGGAGACAGGCAAACTGCCTGTCTGTGTGGAAGAGAAATTCTCTGAACATTGCTGAGCTGTGCTTAGCCCCATCAGTTAAAGCTGTGGGCCATCTTCACAAAAGACAGTGTTGGGCTGTTAAGGGTGGGAGGCATCATCTATTCCAAAGTGTCACACCCAAGCAGCCCAGAATTTAGCAATCCATACAACTCTGGGTGAGTCCAAGGAGGACTGCAAATCATAATGGTGATGGGTAGAGGCAGGGCTCTGCAGCCATCGAATGCTGAGCTCATCACGTACTTTGCAACCCCAGAGTGTATCAGCACAACAATAAAATACACAGCCCACAGAACGGTCCTCTGAAAAGATGCCACTAGTAACACGCATGCCATCTTATCAAAAGCCAAATGTGTGCTAAAAAAATCCTTGACCTTCCTTTTTTAAATTGTTCTAGTTTTCTCCGATCACAAACATGAAATAGGTGTTTGTTATGAAATATATGGAAATATGTAAGTACTTGAAGTAAAAAATAACAACAATAATAATTCTGATTTTTATAAACCCCCCACATACTTTGGTGTGTTAGTCTTTTCTACATATTTAGATATGCACACAGATGTGGAAATATATTCGCATTTTTATATACTTGAGATTATATACATTATTGTATCCTCACTTTTTCCCACTTACTTTATAGTGTTTCTCCATATCATCAAAAACTTTATGTAAGTTCTTCATCCTTATGCATACAATATAATTTACTTATACATCCTTTTCTATTTACTTATTGAGACCGAGTCTTACTCTGTCACCTTGGGTAGGGTGCCTTGGCTTCATAGCTCACAGCAAACTCCAACTCCTGGGTTCAAATGATCCTCCTGACTCAGCCTTCTGAGCAGCTGAGACTACAGGCATGTGCCACCACACCTGCCTACTTTTTTTTTTTTTTTCCTTTTATTTTTAGTAGAGACGGGATCTCACTCTTGAATTTGTGAGCTCAAGTGATCCATCCACCCTGGCCTCCCAGAGTGCTAGGATTACAGGTGTGAGCCACTGTGCCTGGCCCTCTTTAAACATTGAGTTTGCTTTTATTTTTTGCCATTGTAAAAACTGCTATAATAAACATCTTTCTGCATACATCTTTGTCCCAATTTCTAATTCTTTCCTTAGCCAGATTCCTATAAGGAAATTTATCAAGAAAAGATCACAAAGATTTTTAAAGTCTCTGATATATTTTGGTAAATTGACAAGCCTACTTTTCATTCTATAAACTTCCTTTTTTAATAGTTACTTCAGAACAGAACATGGTAAGTAGGAGTGAGGGTCTGAATAGAGAGAAAGAGAGAAGGGACAAATGCTCAACAATATAGGGCCAAACAGAACAGGCTTGTAGCTCCTAGAAAAGTATATCTGAAAAGAATATGGGAAGGGCTTTGGCAGAGGGAAGGAGTCCATCCATATTAATGACCGCAGCTGGGACTGGTTTCACAGGGAAGGTAGATTCAGAACTGGGCTCCATTCACACCCCATCTCCAGCTTGGGGCAGGAGATGATTGTTTCTGTTCTCAGCCTGAGCCTAGACCCTGTCCTGGGAAGGTGCTCAGGGAGTATCTGTGGAACCCTTTAAGGAGTGCCTGCTGAGCCGTAGGTGATGCAGAAAGGAGGCAGAGGCTGGGAATGAGCCCTGGGCACAATGCTCATAGGGGTGGGAGGGAAGGAGCTTGTACTTGACTTCTGAGAGCAGATAGAGAGACCAAAGGATACAGTCAATTGTATGTGTAGATAGGAGATGCTGTAGCTCCTTCTGAGACTCCTCTAGTACACAGTTCCCAGAACTGCCTGTAGAGCAAATCCCCAGAGTGCTTATTAAACATCCAGGTTCCTGGGCCCCACCCCCACTCTGGAGGTCTGGAAGAGGCTTGGGAATCAGTGTTCTCAACAAGCCCTACCTTCTGCTGTGAGTCATCCTTTGGCCAGCATTTGGGGATTGCTGCAGGGCACCTTTAGGACCTGGTGGCGTTTCCCACTCCTTTTAGAAGACTGTTCCCTAATTATGTTCTAGGGAGCACTGGTTCTGAGAAATACTAATAGGCATTGAAAAAAAATTCATATAATGCATATGGCCATAGGAAAGGCTCTGAAAAGTCCTGCAGCAAAGAAACAATTTTATATATGATTAACCTTGGCACTCCTGAATCTTTCTGATCTGGAAGTAGTGTTCCACCAACCAAAGTCGGGAGACCCTGCTGTGGGGAAACTGCAGATGGGGGCCTTCTAGAATCTTCCTCCCGAGACCACACAATGCTCTTGCCTATTTGCCTCAGAGGGCTATCCATTTGACCCCGACACCAAGGTAGCTCATATGCTGAAGTCATAGCCAACAAGCTTCCATCAAATGCCAGGAGATAAGAACAGGAGAGAAATCCAGGCTTACAAATTAAGATAACCCCCTTTAAAAACAGGTTTCCTCTCCTGAGCAAACTATTGAGTAACACTGCTATAAAGTGTTAGTCTCTTTGTTCAAGTTTTATAAGGGCATAGTTTATACTCAAAGGGCTAGGGCTTTAAAAAGAACCCTAGCAGCGCTCATTAGTTTATCCCTGTGTGGTTCTGACCGTAATCCATGTCATAAGCACATGTCACAAGGGTAGGTAAACTCCTTTGGGGCAGAAAATCCCAAATTAGCACAATAATTTACAGTGGGTAGTAGGAGATTGTTTAATCTGACCTTTCAACCTCAGAGATGTCACCCAACCAGGCAGGCCTCTAATGCCTTTCCTGTGCCCAGAAGTCCTGGGCTCAAGTCCTCTGCAGCTGTGACCCGACCCCTACCCCAGGTCTCACAGAATCCCTGACATCTACAGACAAGGGGGTCGCACCCACCTGCATGGCCCAGGGCGAGTGCTTTGCCGTGGTCTGGCCCTTCTGTCTGGGGTGGAGATCTGAGCAGTTTGCTGTGATGATGCCTGCATTGTAAACACACGGCTCAGGGTGTCTGTCCTCCAGCCTTCAAAGCCACCCAGGGCTTGTCAGATTGTAAGTCTCAACCTGCTTTTATCCATTCTAGTTTGCTCCTTCTGTAAATACTTGTTGAGGGCCTACGATGTGGCAGGCATTGTGTCAGGTGCTGGGATAGAAAGTCACCTAAGATCCAACATAGTTCAATGTCTTCTGTGCCTCCCGCGTGAGAGCAGGGAGATTAGCTCATTTCTACTCTTTTTAACATTTTCCTCAATATTTTTCACTTTAAAAAAAGGAATCAGTATTGAGTTGGGTTTAAAGATGTGGCTATGAGACCTGAGTTCATAGCACACATTTTTGTTTGTGGGGTGTGGATAACAATACCACCTCCTTTTAGATTTCTGTGAAGGCAAACCAGTACGTGCTGGCACAGCACATGGCCCACTGCTGGCTCCTGAAAAATCTGCTCACTCTTATTAGAAGCTAGCTCTTCAGGAGGCAGTGGGTGATGGCCAAGCAGGGCTTGGAGCCAGATGGTCTGGGCTGCATCCCCGATCCCCCACCAGCTGGCTGTGTGACCGTGGGTGAGTGATTGCAGCTCTGTATGTGGATGGTCCTGCATCTGCCAACGAGGAATCATGATCGTGCCCACCTCTGACGGGTGGTCATGAACACTAAAGGAGTTAACACCTGCCAAGTGCACTGAGCATTTCAAGTGTGGTTAGACTTAAACCAGTGTGGCATGCCCAGCGTTTAAAGTGATCTATGTTCTGCAAGTCAAGAGATGCCTGTGCTTTCTTTTCTTATCAAACACAGGCACTCACCATGTACCCCTTCTTTGTATCAATTTGCTCTTCCATCTTCCACTTACTGTATTATGCTTTTGCTAGAGCAGTGCCTAGCGGAAAAAGCATATGCTTTTCAGGCAGATTGTGTGGGTTCAAGGTCAGGCTCTCTTGCTTCAAATGATCCTGGACGGGTCACTAACATTCCAAGAGGACAGCCTCCCTGGCCTCATCTACACACAGTATCACAAGCCTGTGATGACAAAGTGCTTCTCCCTGCGAAATGCTGGGCAAGTGGCCTGCTGCGGATTGTTATTTGGGGAGGAGGGCGCAGTGCAGATGCTAAACTGTAGAATTACTGCCTGGTTCTAATTAGTAGCTGTGGAATCTTGGGGTCTCCAGTTTGCCTACCTGTAGAATGGAGGGTAGTGACAGTACATAACCCAGAGAGCTGCTATGGAGATAACGGAAAAGCTTAGCACTGGCCCATCTGGAGAAAGAGCCCAGTCAATGTTAGCTGTTATCATTGCCATTACTCGCAGTCTGTCTTCCCACCACATTGTGAACAGGGCCCTGTTTAATTCATCTTTACATTCTTAGCACCTAGGAAAATGCTCCCCTCCAGTAACAGGAAGGACTGGACGTGTGAACACATTTAACCTGCTCCAGAGCCCTGCCAGATAATCTCACAGGAAGCTTCTTACAGCCTGGCTGGATGCTTGCTTTAATCATTGTTTTATTACTCTGGTTTTGATAAGCTTCATCTCTGAAGATTCATTCCCTGGTTGTGTGGGCTCTTCTGTTACACTGAAGTACATTTGAGTCTCACCTCCACTCTCTAAAATCTCCATTTTCTCATTTGTAAATGGGGCTGCATCCACCACCTCTCCAAGGTGCTGAGCTGACTAGATATAATACATGTGAAAGAGCTTGGCACATAGAACAGATGATCAATAAAGGGTGGTGATTGGCATTTAATTTACTTACCCGGAAGCTTCTAGTTCAAGTTGACCCTACTCTGAATACTAGCTGAAATCTCTGACCTTCGTTGCGCAAATGATCACTTTTAGTACAAAATGCACCTTTCCCACAGACTTCCCTCTGCCTCTCCGAGGCAGTGGCCACTGTTTCCTCTTGCTGCCTGCCTACGTGATGCCCTGGGCCTGGGGACTGACACTAGGAGCGTGTTCTCTGTGTTCTCTGCAGCCTCTGTGGTCTCGACCCAGTAAAGGGTACCTGTGGCAAGAGCAGAGTCAGCCGTGTCATGTCCCTAGTCTGCAGATCCCTGCTTCTGAAGATGGCCATGCCCGCAGCTTCACGGTTGAACAGACTGAGGCTCCACCTCCTCCTTATTCGTTATGTGACTGTGATTAACTTGCCTCTCTGAGCCTCAGTGTCCTCCTCTGTACAATGAAGACACCATAAGACCATGTTTGCAAAGGACACATGAAATGATGATGATGACGATGACCGGCCACATCAAATGGCTTGTGAAAGCCTTCTCCCCATGACATGGGACATGGATAAGTGAAGTAAGTTATCAAATGGCTTGTGAAGGCCTTGTCCCCACGACACGGGACACGGATAAGTGAATTAAGTTATCCAGTGCCCTAAAGGTAGGAAAATGGGCCTAGAGTTTAAAAATTACCATAAAACTAAACAATCTGACAAAGAGAAAAATAATCTTCCATAAGCCCTGCAGTGAATTTACATCCTAGAGATATCTGCCACTGTCACTATGATGGAGATTTGCTGTGGAATTTATCAAGAGAATATTAAATGGAGCAAAGGATGGCGTGAACGTCTGCCACACTTCTAAAACCACCTGACTATAGTTTTTTTTTCTTTCTTTATTTTCTATTGGCAGGAATCATACCAATATACTTGACTACAATTTTAATCAGGTTTTTTATCTCAAAAAAACCCCCAAAACACCACTTTGGGTAATTTTAGGAAAATATAATCAAACACGGTTTCTAATGCAATTGAAAGATTGCATTAGATGCATCTAATGAAGCACGATGAAGAGGAAGATGAAGCTCACTCTAAACAATAATCTTTTTTTTTTTTTTTGAGACAGTGTCTCACTTTGTTGACCGTGGTAGAGTGCCATGGCTTCATAGCTCACAGCAGCCTCAAACTTTTGGGCTTAAGTGGTTCTCTTGCCTCAGCCTCCAAAGTAGCTGGGACTACAGGCATCCGCTACAATGCCCAGCTACTTTTTAGAGATGGGGTGTTGCTCTTGCTCAGGCTGATCTCGAACACCTGAACTCAAGCAATCTACCCTCCCCAAGTGCTAGGATGATAGGCCAACCACAGCTGGCCCTAAATAATACAAAAATCTTAATCAGCTAATTGATAAAACTGTGTTTACAAATTTATATCAATGATTTTTAACCTTGGCTGCACAAAATAAATAATCTTGGGATCTTTATAAAAATAGTCATGTTTAAAGCTCACCCCAGACAAATCAAATTCTCTGGGGGTAGGGGTGGGAAAAAGTGAACATTTAAGAAAAGTTTCCCAAATGATTCCTACAGTTGGGTTTGGATGGTCTCAGTACTAACCGTAAGCCTCATTCACATACTTGGCAACTGAGTCTGTGGGGACCAACCCCTGCCATACATTAGAACCACCAGAAGTTTTTAAAAACCTGATGTCCCAACCCAGACCAGTGACATCTCAGTCTCTGGGGTGAGACCCAAACATGAGTACTTTTAAAAGCTCCTTAGGAGAAAAAAAAAAAAAGAATGTGTTCAGCATAATCTTCGTTCACACCTACATTTTGCAGCAGAAAGTGCCAGTAACCTTAACTTGTATTATGTTCAACTCCTATCCATGAATGGCTTCTTTGTTTCAAGGACAAGTGACAGGCCAGGGTTGGGGATGCAGGGAAGGTGGCACCGACCATGAACCAGGTGTTGCCTGCATCATCTCATTTAATTCACACAGTGTCCTAGTGAAGTAGATGATATCATTTCCATTATATTAGGTGAGTAATTGAGGCTCAGGGAGGTTAAATCACTTCTATTAAGTCACTTAGCTAGTAAATTGGCTCCAAACCCCGTGCCCCAGGCAACACTGCCTCTCACAGGGCGGAGGAAAAGTGTCTGTTTCTGCCTACTTACTAATGCTGAATTATTTGTTGTATTGTCCATTTCTTTTGCTTCTATTCCTCTCTCTTAGCCTAGATAAATGAGCGATGACTGTATGACTCATTTTAAAAGAATGGGTATCAATAAATAGAGTGTCAATTTATTCCTTATGTAATTTTCAGTAGATGAGTCTTTGCTTACATCAATGGGTAGACAATTATTTCATATTTGCTTTCCTTTTAATTTAGCAACAGGCTCTGAAGCAGAATTATAACTGCTGAATGTTTCTGGCTGGCTCTTTCTCTAGTAAAAGTCAAGTAATAAGAACCAGAATATGGAAACTAATGTTTGCTTTTACTAAAAAGGTAAACATTTTTCTCCCAAGTGACTTAGAAGTAAAAAATGAAAACCAAAACACGTTATGAACAAGCCTGCCAATAATCACACCTTGCCCTTTATGCCCCCTGTTCCTGCCAATGCTGGTGCTTCCAGGCAGACAAAGGACATGGACCACAATGTGCAGTCCCCTCCAGCAGAGCTGGCTGCCATTAGTGATGAGAGGCCTGCCTCACAATCCCCTCTGACAGCCAGGGCAGGTGGGACTTTCTGCATCTTTGTCAAACTCTCGTTGTCCTAATGTGAAGGGATGGCTTAGGGGCTTTTAAACAGCTATTTTACTTATGCTGAACACTAATAACAATTCCAGAAGAAAAAGATAATTCTAAGTAACTATTTCTGGATTTACAGCTTTTTTCCCTATTTTACATAAAAGCTTGGATTTATAAAAGCCAGAAATTGTATAATTATAAAAGATGGCTTATTATGTAGATGCAGTTTTCAACTGAGAATGATAAAAATATTAAGAGATCCCACTCACTGAACATTATTATGTAATTACGGGTCAGGAAAGTTATTTACATTTTAAAAATCCTCATTAGATTTTATCATTCTCATTTTGCAAACGAGGAATGTGTGTTCGGAGAAGTTAAATCGCTTGTCTATAGTCACACAGTCTTTGAGTGGCTGAACTGAACCCTGATGCCACAGCCTTCAGAAAAAAGATCGAGTGTTTTGACAAAGGGCACCCTAAAAGACAGCTGTTTATAATTTCTTTTCTTTTTTTTTCTGCTTAGGGATCTCTCTGAGAATGTGAATCTTTTGGGTCTTTTTTCTCTTAAGTACAAGTGCTTCCTGGATCTTGGCTAAGAAGGCCTGCCTGAAGCCCTTCTTAACAATCTGTTCTACCTTTCACCCTGTTGGCTCTGCAGAAGTCTCCCATGACCCCAGACCCCTAACCCCTTGTTACCTCAGCACCTTCACCGTCTCCATCCACTGTGCCTGCTCACTCTCCCAGGGATCCACCCGGATCCAGCTGGATGTCTGCAGGGCCAGATGGGCCATGGCCACTCGGTGATGGGAAGGTGCAAGGTCTTTCTTCTCATAGCTGTCGTTGACAGGAGAGATGATGCCCTGGACCACCTGGTACTTTCCTAAGGCAAGGGAGAACAGTGATGTTACACATATGGATAGATGCTTGCTGCCAAGGGAGAACAGTGATGTTACACATATGGACAGATGCTTGCTGCCTGGCACCTGAATTCAGGCAGGTGCTAGAAATCTCCATGCCTCTTGATGAGGGCAGTTGCTAGCATTCTCTCTGGGGGTGGGGGAGGTTTCCCTTAGGCAAGAGTAAAGTCACTATTTCAGTGATCACAGGCCTCCCCTCTAGAGTCTTCTACACCTGGGAGTGGCACTTCTTATGAGAGGGTGGAGCTCAAGCAAGGGTTCCCTATGGCAGGGTGGACAGTTAACGTCAGAATGTGCTTGAGGAACATCATTATTGCCCTTTGAGGGACTTAACAGGAGCACTAGTCTTCTCTTCTAATTATGTGTGTAACAGTAGTTATAGTAGTGTCTAAGCCTAAATAGAAATTTTAAGTATGAAAGATGAAGGGATAGGATGTAGCATGAGCTAGGGTTGGTGGATGATGGGCTGTAGGTGAACTTCGTAGGCCACCATTGACTTTGGAAGACTATGCTGCCAGTGGGGTGGTAAGAGCTACTTTGGAACAGGTGTGGGTTCTGCTGATTAGCCACGAAAACTGTCTTATACATCTCTTAAACCTACATCAGATTTATCTGATGAGAGATTAACTTTAAATATGTTAAGCCCTTGAAATTGGAAGATTTATTATCATAGCTAGCCTACTCTGCTGTGGCAAATATGTTACTTTAAGAGACATTCCCTATCATTCCTAGTCTAAGAGCTTTTGTCATAAATGAATATTGAATTTTATCAAATTTTTTTTGTAACTCTTAAAATGATTGTGTGAGTTTCTCCTTTAGTCAGTTAATATAGTGAATTGCACGAATTAATTTTCTAATCTTAAACTAACATTTCTGAGACTGAACCAATTTGTTTGAGATATACTATCTTTTAAATGTATTGGGTGGGTTTGCTTTGCTAATTTTTTATAGAAAGAAAGATCTATATTTTTCCTTTCTCTTAACTATCCTAGTCAGGTTTTGGTATCAAGGTGATGCTAGCCTTAAAAATGTGTTGAAGAATTCCCTCTTTTTCTATGGTCTAAGAAACCTTGTGTGTAGGGCTAAATTATTTCATAGAACTCATCAGTGAATCTTAAGAGGTTAGAGTTTACATTATGTGAAAAATTTTGATTACTGATTTCTTTATTGATTATAATTCAGACTTTTTTACTTCGTTACAATTTTGGCAACTTATATTTTATAGGATTTTGTTCATTATACATAAGATTTGAAATTTATTGGCATAAGATTATAATATTCACTTATCTGTTTTTTTTAAGCACTTGAGTGCTTAAAAAAATCTACATTCTGCTGTTGTCAGAAAGCTCCATACACATCAATTACAGCTGTTTCTGATTGTTCAATGTTTCTATATCCTGGCTGATTTTCTGTCTAGTAGTTTTATGTACTAGTAGTAATTGCCAAGAGTAGGGTATTGAGGTTCCCACCTATTATTGTGAATTTCCCTGTTTTGTTTTTCACCTATATTAGTTTTGCTTCATGTATTTTGAGACCTATTGTTTGATGTGCACACAATTTAAGATTACTATGTTTTCTTAAGGGGTCTTCATCAAACTTTTAATTTTATTTTAGTCATCATTTTTTTAGAAATTCTGAAAGGTTCTTCATCACATCTGGTGAGTCATGTTTCATAGTTTCCTTTTTCTTCAAATGTAACCGTAACTTTCAAAAGGAGAACAGGTTATTTCTGCTGTCATTTCTACTAGTTCTTAGTCATTTTGTTTTCTTTTATGCTTATTTTTGAATAGTTGCTGGTCAGTGACCTGATTTGTAAGGGCTCCTCCAAATCTAAGATACGAATGCTCAAAATCAGACTTTGTCCATTATTTCACTTCCATGAAACAGTCAACAGTGTCCATTCTGATTCCCACGTCCAAGTTTCAACTTGCTTGGCTTGTTGGCGTTGCTGCGGAGGCTTCATTTGTTTCCATCCATGTGGCTTTTATGTTTCTTGATTTTTGTGTATCTCAGAGCTTTTGTAATGACTCGCGTAGATATGCCTTCCTCCAGGGAGGCTTCATGTTTGTTTTTGTCAGGCACTGGAGTTGTTAAAAGTCATGGATGAACTTGACATCAAGTTCTCAGCTTGAGCTATTTTGGCTAATACAAGCTGAGGGTGACAAATCTGAGCAAGGACCCATGTCTGGCCTTTTCTTCCTAGGATATTACCCTTTTGTTTTTCTTCTCCTGCTTGTCCAACACTAAGGCACCAAGGCTTCTCTAAAGTCTTCTAGGATTAGGGAGGTGGGCTAAGACCTACTTTACTCTGGCCCCCAGGGTGTAGTTCCTTGGAAAGGGGGGCATCTTAATGTGGGGGGAGTCAACTCTGGGGCTCCTCAGCTTGGGGGAGTTCCAGCCTTTGGATTCTGTCCCTCCTGACTTGCCTGGCAGCTGATTTCAATCCCCAGGGAGCAGTTATGGAAAGAGCCTGCAGGGCATCAGCACTCTGCTGCCCCAGTAGCCTGATCCTGGTTATAAGTGTTTATCTCTCAGCTTTTCAGCTTTGAAAGTGAAGTTTGGGAAACATTCTAACCACCACTGCTTGTTTTTGTTGGAGAGCTGATCCTAAGAGTGTAGCCTTGCCCCATGGAACCTGGAAGTTCACCAATGCATTTTCCATCCCTAGTAATCCTAACTAATGGGGCCCTCCTTCCTGGGGCTGAGGTGTCCATTGCTTCAAGGGGATGGCAGAATCTAGCCGAGAGAGGTGATGTTTAGCTTCTGACTTCTAGAACTGACTCCTAAAACTCATTTCAGAGGCAATACTTGTGAAGGGTAAAGCTTTCACTGATAAGAGCCAGGCTTTGTTGAGAGAGATAAGGTTTATTTAATTTTTAAAAGTTATCTTAAAAAAAATCAAAGACCAGAGCCCGGGGAATCAGAGTATACAGTTTTACTAAAATCTAAAGGGTAGTAAGAAGAATAGAGTATCAAATGGAAATGAAAGGATCTCTTTGGGTGGAGGGTGGGTGAGGGGGAAGAACGGGCACCTGGGCAGAAAAGATCTTGAGAGAAAAGGTCCATGGTGACAGAGTTTGGACACCAGTTAAGGCCTGCTGCCTATACTATTCTGCTCTTCAGAGATAAGCCTCGTTTGTGTTGGGGCTGGGAAGGGTAGAGTTAAGAAGCCCAGGTAAATGTGGAAACAGTACAGCAGACAGCCTTATATTTTGCATTCTACTGGAGTTCGGGGAGGAGGCCATCTTGCATTGCTGGTGCAAATACTGAACATGGCAATATGGCATGCACAGGCAGAGGGGCTTTGGAACACATCCCTCCTTCAGCTTCAGGAGGGCCTGGTACAGGCTCTTAGAGGGGGAGTAGTGAAGGAGGTTGAGCACTAACAGTCAGTAGGGTTACTTGGGGGGGGGGGGGAAGGAGGTGGGAGAAGTGCAGCCCAAAGCCAGGGACTGGTGTTGGCAATACCAGAGGGAGCCTGGACACAGGCCTAGACGGCGGGGACATCGCACCTGAGACAGGAGAAGCTGAAGAGGCTTTAGTAGTGGAGGCAGAGAGAATAGAGGCCAATGCCTAAGACTGAGGCCAGACCCCTCAGCTAGAGGGTAGTGAGGGCCAGCTGCCCCTTTCTGGATGCCAGGATGCTAAGCTACCTAGAATGCTTCCTTCACTCTTGGGGAGGTAGGCAGGAAAAGATGGACTTGATTGATATTTAATTGGCCTATAAAAAACTAAGTTTAAAATTAGAAGATATCTTAAAATGAAACAGCAAATCGTTTCACCATTCATGGAAATGGTGTTTTAAGAGCAAGTTCAGTGTTATAGAAAGCAAATTAAGTCGCATTTCTGTACCTCTGAGTCCTATGATGTCATACATGGGACATTTATGCTACTTCTCTTTTCCTCTTTAATATAAATGAGGGATGGGAGGGCTAACTCCTATTGGCTACTGACTCTCTGGGCAATTAGGAACATTTAACCTTCATATTAAGTTCTGTTTTACAGGATGAAATGGGATGGGAGACAGGGGCTTGTCCGGGTACCTTTGTTGGGCATCTTGGATACCCAGGTGTCACTTGTGATGGTTTAGCTCATCTTGATAGGACAGGTCCTGGATGAGAAATCAGTAGCACTCAGGAGAAGAGAACCAATAAAAATAACAACTTGAGCTGAAACTCCATCTTGCCCTCCAAATGGTCGTAAGTCTAAGCCTTTTCCCTTCCCCATTGCTCCTGGCCACAATGCCAGTGAACACCTCCCTCTGTCTTCCCCTCATTAGGTACAGGTACTTTTTCTGTGACCCTCTGCTGCCCTGACAGCACTTGTATGAACACGATTTGTCTGTCCTTGTCTTTCCCATGAGACTGAGAGCCCTCTAAGGACATGAAATTGTTTTTTAGTTCTGGGTAACATGCCTAGCACTTCAGTTGGCATGACTATCTGCCATCGTAAATGGCAACAGAATTCCTTACTTATCTTCACCCCTCTGAAGACATAATACAATGGCAATAAAGAAAAATTTTAAAAAGTATAAAATCAAAATGGCAAAGAGTGAAAAGAGAGCAATAGTTGGGAAAAGTCAACAACATGTTAGAACTGGAAGGGCTGATGAACAATGGTAACAGACCAGGCCAAGCCTATAGACAGAAGGGGCAAGCTGCACACTCAGAAGCCTGGAGTGGCTCACAAACTGCAGGAGCCAGTTACTGCTTTAGGTGGAGGTGCCAGAGGGCCTGACAATTGAAGGAAAGGTTGAGAGTTGGCCTAAGGAGACCTTACATCCATCCCAGGCCCTAATCACCTACTTATTCTCCCATCCTGGCAGAAGGCCAGATAGCTGCTTTCTGCCTAGGTTGGACCAGAGAGAACCATGAGTCCCAGATATAGGCATAGCTCAGGGAGGGGGAGTAACATCTTTAAGACAGGAGGATTAAGTTTGTCTCCCAGATACCAGATCAGGGTTGCCTCTCTGGGGAACAGACCCACCCAGGAGAAGACATCCACACGTGCTCAGATGTAGGGGTCTTAATCCTAGGGACTGATTGTGTGGCCATGGGGCCCACTAGCTTCCCCTGCACACCCAGGGGTTCCAGCTTGCACTTAGGGCTTGATCCACAAATACGAGTGGACAGCCTAGGAAGGAGCACCTTTTAGAAAAGTGCTACCATGAAAGATAAAGACTAAAATCACCAGCAGGAGCAAAGGAACTTGGAACACAAAGGCAATGCAGAGGGCAACAGGAAACTTCAAACACCTCCCATAACATTGTCAGAAATACTGCAGAGATAACATCCCATCTGTGAAACAAGAATGGGGTGTTTCACAGAGGAACAGTGAGGGAATAGGAAGAAGCTTTTATAAACTAAAAAACATTCAGTCATCAACAATATCCACTAACTGCCTATTACATGCCAGACACAGTGTTAGATACTAGGGAAATACAGGGGTGATAAAACACACCAATTCTTGCTCCCCTGGACTTTACATTCTGGCGGGTGATAGCAGCAATAAAATCAGTCAGTGGAAGAATTAAAACATTAATTTGAGAGAATCATATGCTAAAAAGATAAAGTTAGAGGTCTGATCCAAGGAGTATAACATTTAACTAATAGAAATTTCTGAAAGAGAAGAGAAAAATAGAGAGGAAATCATCAAAGATAGAAGACAAATATTTTCCCAGACTAGAAGGATACACATTTTCAGAATCAACAGCTCTTTGATATAAAACAACACTTAATATAAAAGAAGGTCCACACAATGGCAAACCATTATATTAATAAAATTCCAGACAACAAAGAAAAGGTCCTAAAAATTCCCAGAGACACAACCAGAGGTCAAATACACAGGACTGGAAAGCAAGTCTGGAATTCAGAAGATAGTGAAGCAGCTTTCAAAATGTTAAAGGGAAAATGATTTCTAACTTAGAATTTAAACTACCAATTAGGACAGGCGTTGGCAAATGTTTGCTATTTGGGTAAAGATAGTAAGTAGTTTAGGCTTTGTAGGTCACAAACAATCCTTGTCATATATTCATTCATTTTAAAAGTAAAACATTATTCAACCATTCATTCATTTATTTAAGATGGGATCTTGCTATGATTCCCAGGCTGGTCTTGAACTCCTGGCCTACAAGTGATCCTCTCACCCTGGCCTCCTTAAAGCACTGGGCTGTGTCTCACTAACAACTTTTAAAATATAAACAAACTATTCTCAGCTCACAAAAGGAATAAACACATGCTACGGGCCAGATTTGGCCAGTGGGCTATAGTTTACTGCCCTTTGAATTGGGCATATGGCAAAGTTGTGTTCATATATACAAGGTGTTATAAAATTTACCCCCTGTATTTTTCTCTGAAAAATGCTGGAGATGTACTCTACCAAGACAAGTCAACAAGTAAACCAAACATAGTGGAAGGCATGGGACCCAAGAGACAAGGGTTTGAATCGGGGAAGCCCAGTGGGAGGTAGACAGAAAGAGCCAGCTGCCTCGATAGGGGCTGGAGGGCTCCAGCAGGGATGTGAGCAGAACAAAACTGAACACACAGACCAGCCCGTGAACCTGGACTAAGAGGACTTGTGGAGATCTTTGGGAAAATTTGTGACTGGATTAGTGATAGGTATGAGGAACTAAGGTAAAAAATGAAGCAATTAACTCTAGGAAAAAGCCAGGTTTCTAGGAGAGACAACAGAATCACAGCGATCTGCATGGTTGAGTTCACACTATTTACATGGAGGTAAAGGTAAACAATAAACACCAACGGAATCCAAAGCTGTGAGCTAATCAGTCTGGAGCATGTTGTGGTGCTGAAGTGTGAAGGTGAGGGTGGAAGTGCGAAAGAGCTAAATCCTCATTTTTCCTAATTTGAAGCCAAAAAAGATAATAGCGAAATCTCAAAAATCAAGAAACTACAGGATAAGCTTGTTATTTAGAAACAGGGAGTCAGGTATGAGAGGAAAGTCAGTTCCTAGAGCTGAAAGTCCAGTGATTGCTCTGGGAACCAGGAATGGGGAAGGATGAAAGAGATAGCCATAGAAACTTATCTTTTATAATATAAAAGTTTATAAACATATAAAATTAGTTTAATGCACACTGCAGAAATATTGCAATATTAAGAGTAGGATTTTCCATATTGAAAAGCGTAAGAGATCAAAAGTTAGTAAAACATATCTAGGAGATTAATATTGCTATATTTCAGTTCATTACCTTTTTCTTGTGTATTTCCTTCGTATAATGTAATTCACTTTTATATCTTCTTTATTTAGATAATACCAGTAAGTGTTTTTCTCGATTATTAGCACTCTTGAAAACATCATTTTTAATGGCTGCATACTGATGGAGACAAAAAATAATTTTTTTTGGTGCTAGAATCCATATATGACCATCTTTATAGAATTTGCTTGCAATTTTTAATATCGAATAATACAGACTATTAGGAAAATTACTGGCTTTAACATTTTGGGAGTTTTGCTCCATCTTGCTAAACTGTTTTTCAGAAATTCTGAACCAGGGGACAGAGACACTGGTGTGAAACATTCCATGTCACGGCATGCTGGCCAGTGTTGGTTCCACTCATTTAAAAACATCTTTTCCAATCTGTAGGAATTTTTTTTTTTTGTGGTTTCAAATTTGCATTTAGAATTTCTTGTATGATTTTTATTACTTATTGGACATTTATATTTCTAGCTTTGTGAAGTACCTGGTCATATTCACTTCTTATCTATCTACTGATACGTGTGAACTCTGATTAAGATGGTGCATTTGTCCTTCAGTGTCCACAGGGTCTTAGTTCCAGGATCTCCCATGATACCAAAATCCATGAATACTCAAATCCCTTATATATAATGGTATAGTGTTTGCATATAACCTACATGCATCTTTCTATATATTTAAAATCATCTCTAGATTACTTATAATATCTATTACAATATAAATGATATGAAATAGTTGTTATACTGTATTGTTTTGTTTAGGGAATAATGACAAGGAAAAAAAGCCTGCACATGTTTAGTACAGATGCAACCATCCTTTTTTCCCCTAATATTTTTAATCTGGTTGACGACAGGGATGTGGAACTTAGGGATGTGGAGGGTCAACCTTGACCATTATTATTAACATTGATTGTTAATAATTTAGGCCTAATAATAATAATACTAAAGGCCTAACAGACCTTTTGGCAACCATTTAGAGAGGATTCTCTTCCAAATCATGGGCTTCTCTCCCCACCTCCTGTCTGGCTGCTAGGAATTAAGCCCACTGTGCTAGATTGACGAAGTGTCCCTGCTTTGTGTGAAGTGAAGCCTCAAGTGTTTGTCTTAGGGATTACTTCTGTCATTTCTTGGATTGTTGTTTACTTCTCTGCTCTACTGTCTTGCATCAGTTTTCTGTGTCATTTTATAATCTTTATCTCCTTTTCTTTTTGAGTTTTGAGTTTTAGAAGAATTCTTCAGATTGGTGTTCCAATTCTCTAGTTAGTGGCTAGAAGTAACTTCCCTGCTGCCCTGTCACCCCTGAAAACTTAATTGGGCAATGATGTCATTCACTCCAAAAACATTTCACTGTCCCCAAACTGCTCCCTTTTCATGATGGGCTGTTCTTTCGCCATTATCACATTCTCCTCTTGAGCCTCAGGGTGAACCAGAAATTTAAAAATTTTATCTTCGTCTTAAGTGGAGGGCCAATTGCCCCAAATCTACAGCCTGGGCCGGCTCTGAAGTCCTTTGTTGTGTGATCTGTGATTTTTCTCTCACTGGGCAGCCTTCTCTAGAAAGGTCTATCTAGTATGGGCAGCTGGGTGACCCTGTCAGAGCCTGGGGAGGTCTTGTGTAACTATTTTATTCACAGCAAAAAGATAAAGGCAACATTTAGGTTTACTATAATAATTCTTTGCATCTGAGAAATACATTGCCTGTGTAGTTCAAAGAGGAAGCTGCAGGTTAAAGGAAACAGCTATTAACAGGAAATTCTCCACTTATTGGTTTTATCTGTAGTATTTTACTGAGTGAAATATATGAAGTAGGAAATCCAATTGCTTTTTTTCCCTCCAAATACTTGTGACTGTCTTGTTTCCTTTTATTAAGTAATTCGCCCCCCCCCCACTGACTTTTTGTTTTTCCCTTGTCATATATTATCTTTTTATAAGGACATTATGTTCCATTATGCCGTCTGGGAGTCAGTATCACATTCATTTAAGCACTTTTAAAAAAAAACAATACAGTATAATATCTGGGTGAGCCTTCTGAGACCTGGTTAGTCTTTTGGAGAACCTCAGGATACTTTTCCTGAGCTAACTAAATAAAAAAAAGTACCTACCCATTGGTGCTTCCCCTAGAAGGCCAATCCAGCGATAAGTGTTGCTGGGAGGAGCTGGTCATTTTTTGATTGAGCCAAGTTTCTCAGCAGAGCAGCAGATCTGCTGTCCTCTGTGCCCTTTACAAATCTGGCTCAGGGTAGTGCCAGGACATGCGTCCTTGGCTGTTTCTCTTGTGAATGAGGTCTTTCTTCTCATATTTTATCATATATATGTAATTTCTTCAATACATTGCATTACAGCTGTTCTATATGGCACAGGAAACCCTGTACTTTGGTTACTTTGAATCTGGGCTATCCTACTGAACGTATAAGTTCTATTAGTTTTTCAAATGCTTCTCCTACATTTTCTAGGGATATAGTAAAGCCACCTGCAAATAATGAAAACAGAGTCTCCTTTCTGTATTTCTAATTTTTAAATGATGACATTGGAAAATGAGCGTGGTGAGTAGGCCTTCTTTTCTGTGCCCTGGCTTCCGTGGGAATGCTTCTGAAGTGTTATGCCCCTGTGCATCACTCTTATGGTCCTAATTTACTAAGAGCATAAAAAAATCCCTGAGTAGATGTTGGATTTTATTGAATGACTTTTAAGTGTGTATTGAGATGATGATTTAGCTTTCATAAAAATATATTGTCTTAGTAATACAATATGTTAATAGATATCTTTATGGTATATTGTCCTTGAATACCTGGGATAAATGCTACCTGGTCTTGTTGAATTATTCTTTTATTAGCAATTTGATACCCTACTACATTATATGGGTATTTTGCACCCCAGATTATACTGTTAAACACTAGCTGTAATGCCACAATATCCTTATCCAATTTTCTTTGTGCTAGGAAATAGCTGTGGTTAAGTGAATTATTGCTCCCAATTCCTCACTCTGCCATTGTAGCACTACACACCCACATCTCCACCACAGCCTCACAAAGGCAGAAGGTATTTCCCTGCCCCTTGACTTTGGGGTTTGGTCATGAGACTTGTTTTGACTAATGGGGTAACAGCAGATGGGACATAAGCAGAAACTTAAAACTTGCTTGCTTGGTGGGGCTTGTAATCTCATGCCTCTGCTGTCCCCTGGGGAAGAATACATAGCCTTTGCCTTCTATCCTCCTGGCCCCCAGAATAGGGGAGGAAGAACCCATCTGTCCCAGCTGACCCACAAGATCTGTGATCAAGGAATAAATAAATATTATTGCATGCCATTGATATTCAGTGATTTTTATGTACCTGAAGTTGACAAATATAATGTCTTATCTGGAAACAAACAAAACACTCTGTGTATACTACTTTTAAGACCTAAATACGTTAATCAAGATTAGAAAACATATGAACAGTTTGTGGCACTTTGCTGCTGCTCAGCAATCATAATTCCCTCCTCTGCCTGGCCTGGTGGGCTCAGCAGAAGGGAGAATAGTGTCAAATTATTTCTTCCAAACGTGGTCACATCATCATCCCTGGCCTGTATGCTCTTCTAGAAACTAACCACTCCTTAAATGAGAGGTGAAATCTGTGTCCCTCCTCTTATTCCAGGGTGGGCATTGGTGACTGCTTTGCCCAGTGGCAGAAGCGATACTGTGTTGACTTCCAAGGCCAGGTTGTAGAAGCGCCATGCATTTCCATCTCAGGTCTCGGCTGTAGGACCCAGCTGCTGTACACAGGAGACCACACAGAGAGACCCCACAGAGCAGCCACACGTGTGTCACGGCCAGGATCCCGACACCCAGCATCAACTGCCAGGTGTGTGAGTGAAAAAGCCTCCAGAGCAGCGTTTCTCCACCTGTGGGTCGCGACCCCTTTGTAACAATGAAAATACATTGCAGCATTAGGAAGGTTGAGAACCACTGCTCTAGGTGATTCCTGCCTCCAGCTGTCCAATCACTTCCAATGTGACTGTCTCTTAGCTGAGTCACCAGACATCATGTAACAGTGACAAGCCACTCCAATTATGCTGTCCAAATTCCTGACCCACTGAATCTATGAGTCTAACAGAATGGTCAATTTATACCACTAAATTTGGGGGCGGGGGTTGTTATGCAATTAAAAACAACTAGACCAGAAATGGAGATTCGAAAAGGATATGTAATTTTCCCATGGTGATACTAGCAGATGATGGCAGGGTTGGGATGTGAACCCAGGCCTGCCTGTACTTTTCCTACTGTCCTGTTGATGGACAGTGAAGTTTACAGAGGTGATGGCAAGGTCAGGCAAGGCCAAAAAGGGTACAATGAAGCAGCCCCACCTCTATGCAAACCAGGTCACTCTGGGTTATGATGGGGAAATTGCTTCCTCTGTAGCTGACCCGAAAAACGAGACCAGTAAGACTGGCCTTCAATAAAATGTTATTGCTGCTTAAAATGCAAGCAGCCTCACAGACTGTGAAGCAAAGACTTAATAGCATTCCAAACTGTAAAGACTTCATTATTTCCACAGAGAATGCCTTGGCACATTTATCAGCATTTTACTAAGAATTTCCATACATATTTAAAACAAAACTACATGCTGTTTTGAGAAAAACATTAAGTAATGCCCAGAAGTGGCTCTCCTGTAGTGTAGAGTGATTACCAGTTCTCTTCTGTTTTGCCCATTTTGGTTCTGGGGCATTTGCTGACAGCAGCTCAGCATCTTACGGGCAAAGGCAGCATCTGGCCCTTACCTGTGTCAGGCACCCTTTTGTTCATCTCCTTCTCTCTTTGGTTGTGCTGGCTGGAAGGGCACCCTGGGAAACAAGGCCTTGAAAGGCAAAAATCTAAGAGATAGCAGCAACTGTTGCAAGTGCTATTAGGAATCAAGCATCAAGGAGGGGAAGCTGGAGTAACATAGCAGGTTAAAAAAAAATGAATCTCAGGGAAATGGTTATACATGCTTTTAAAAAGAGATTATTGTGATTAAACTTCTGCCTCCAGGCTGTATGTGGAAAAACATGATCAGACTGAGGTTTGGAGGACATTTGGCACCCTTTTCTTATTTTCTTCATCAGATTTCAAGCTTATGTAACAACTTTTGCAGCCTTTTGTTTCTTCAGCTTTATTCTTCTTCTTATTATTATTAAATCATAGCTGTGTACATTAATAGGATCATGGGGCATCATACACTAGTTTCACAGACTGGTTGACACATTTACAAAACTCTTAGAAGTGATCAAGGAATACAGCATCGTCTCAGATTACAAAATCAACACTCATAAGTTGGTAGCCTTTATATATACCAACAACAGTCAAGTTGAAAAAACAGTTAAGGACTCTATCCCATTTACAGTAGTGCCAAAGAAGATGAAATATTTGGGAATTTAACAAAGGACATGAAAGATCACTACAAAGAGAACTATGAAACTCTAAGAAAAGAAATAGCTGAAAATGTTAACAAATAGAAAAACATACCATGCTCATGGCTGAGAAGAATCAACATTGTTAGAATGTTCATACTGCCCAAAGCAATATATAATTCCAACGCAATCCCTATTAAAGCTCCATTGTCATACTTTAAAGAACTTGAAAAAATAATACTTCGTTTTATATGGAATCAGAAAAAACCCCGAATAGCCAAGATATTACTCAAAAATAAAAATAAAGCAGGAGGAATCACGCTACCAGACCTGGGACTATACTACAAATCGATAGTGATCAAAACAGCATGGTATTGGCACAAAAACAGAGAAGTAGATGTCTGGAACAGAATAGAGAACCAAGAGATGAACCCAGCTACTTACCGTTCTTTAATTTTTGACAAGCCAATTAAAAACATTCAGTGGGGAAAAGATTCCCTATTTAACAAACGGTGCTGGGTGAACTGGCTGGCAACCTGTAGAAGACTGAAAATGGACCCGTACCTTTCACCATTAACTAAGATTGACTCTCACTGGATTAAAGATTTAAACTTAAGACATGAAACTATAAAAATACTAGAGGAGAGTACAGGAAAAACCCTTCAAGAAATCGGTCTGGGTGAGTTTTTTATGATGAGAACCCTACAGGCAATTGAAGCAGCTTGATTAATTCACTTTTGGGACTTGTTCATACTTAGATGCTTATTCTCAGCCAACAACACAATAATTAAAGCAAGCAAACAGCCCTCAGAATGGGAGAAGATATTTGCAGATGATGTGTCTGACAAAGGTTTAATAACCAGAATCCACAGAGAACTCAAAC
>CAUYPK010107298.1:0-12927 GCA_963574355.1 Loris lydekkerianus | reverse complement strand
CTGCTTTCTCTGTTTTCTTTTCTGCCTCTTTAACTGTCTGAATTATCTCAAGAGCTTTGTCCTCTACCTCTGAGATTCTTTCTTCTGCATGGTCTAATCTGTTGTTGATACTTTCTATTGCATCTTTAAGTTCCCTAATTGCTTCAGTTCCTTCAGCTCTGCTATATACTTTCTATATTCTTCATATTGTTCATCTCTTATTTGATTCTGTCTTTGGATTTCCTTTTGGTTATTTTCCACTTTATCAGGAGTTTTCTTCATTGTTTCCATCATTTCCTTCATGGTTTTCATCATCTGTATTCTAAATTCCCTTTCTGTCATTTCTAACATTTCTTTATAGGTGGAATCCTCTGCTGTAGCTACCTCAGGATCCCTTGGGGAGGGGGAGTTGCTCTGGACTGGTTTTTCATGTTGCCAGGATTTTTCTGCTGATTGTTTTTCATGACTGATATCTTTTATCTATTTCCTTGCCCTAATTTTCCTTTCACTTCCTCTTGCTCTTTAAGTTGCTGTGCTGGTGGAGTAGGGTTTCTTTCTTTTCTTTCTTATTTATTCATTTATTTATTTATTTTCATTGTTAAATCATAGCTGTGTACATTTGTGCAATCAAGGGGTACAATGTACTGGTTTCATATACAATCTGAAGTATTCTCATCAAACTGTTCAATGTAGCCTTCATGGCATTTTCTTAGTTATAGTATGTAGACATTTGTATTCTGCCTTTAGTAGGTTTCGCCAGTACCGATTCTAAGATGCACCATAGGTGTGGCCCCACCCATTACCCTCCGTTCACCCTAATCTCCTCCCTCCCTTCCCCTTCCTTGGCCCTTTCCCCATATTCTTATGCTATAGTTGTGTTATAGCTTTCATATGAATGCTATAAATTAGCTTCATAGTAGGGCTGAGTATATTGGATACTTTTTCTTCCATTCTTTTTTTTTTTTTTTTTTTTTTTTTTTAATATAGCCTTCCTGGCATTTTCTTAGTTATTGTGTTAAGACATTTACATTCTATATTTACTAAGTTTCACATATACCCTTGTACCATAGGTGTAATCCCACCAATCACCCTCCCTCGCCTTGTTATTTTTTTTAATTTCAAATTCATGTGAAGGTACAAACAACTATGTTACAATGTTCTCTTTTGTTAGGTAGAATCCCTTTTGTAGTTGTGTCCTGCACCCAAGAGGTGCGCCATATATCCCTACGTTTTGTCCATTAAGTGGGAGCACACCAATCCCCCTCCCTCATCTCCTTTCCTCCCTCCCTCCCCATGATTTTTAAGTGCTGAACATCCTGTGAAGAAGACAACTACATTTTGGGAGGTTAGGCACAAACCTTACAAGGTAAGAAGAAGCATAAAGGATACAAAATACTAAGTAATGCTCATTTTGATGGATGGTAGACATGAAAGAATTCGTCCATGATGGAAGTTAACGGAAGGAAAAAAGAGTAGATATTGAGAAGTCATAGGAAGCAAAGGCTTGCACTGATACTAATATAAATCCCAAGAAGTTGAATCTACATCCCTTTAGGAGGGCAATTAATCCCAAAGCATCTCATAGGGAAGCCAAGAATTTGGTGCTGGAAGTTCCAAATTAATGTTTCTCTTTTTTTAAACCCAAATAAATTATTTGAAGTAAGACATACTGGTCTTTTGAGAATTACATCCTTTCCTGATATCACATCAGTAAAGCATGAAAACAAGGCACCACTCCCGAAATCGTAGAAGACCGAACCTCCACGAAGCCCTGAACAATGTCATAGACAAAAGAATTCCAGTGACATTAAACAACACAAAACTTCCTAAAATGTCTTCACCAAACTCGCTTCCTGCTTGTTGTGAGAAAACTATTCATGAGTTGATAGCCTGTTAGGTCCTAGTTGTTAATATTTTGCCTAGTATGACTTATCATCCAATCCATTTTTAAGTTCGTCTTACCAACAAAATTGGTCTAGTCTACTGATAAAGAATGATTATTACTTCATTATGACCATTTGGCTTAATTAGATGATCAGGCTCTCCTTAAAAAATTTTTCTTCCTTTATAGCATAAAGTATATTTCCAACTTTCAAACCAATGAGTACAATACCAAAAACCGGACAGAATAGTGCCAACTCCTCATTGAACACTTGGGTCCCTCATTGACTGACAAAATGAAAGTAACAAATCAGGTTTTCATGGTGACAGCAGTGTTGTAAATCCTGATTTTAGTAATTTTTCTAAATTAAGAGGATCTTAATTAAGCTCTTTTTTCTAATTAAGAGGATCTTTGGACCTCCTCTTGGAAGGGAAGCATGAGATCTTGTCTGGAATACAACCACTGCGTATGTGTGCAGTTTATAATTATGCACCTCTTAAAAAGCCTAGCTGCTTGTGACCCAGTTTGGACTCAGATTTGCATTTAAAGAACAATCCAGCCTTGAATCCCAGCATTATTACAGAGCTATGTGGTACTTAAGTACAACATTAAGAAAATGTCAAAGAAGGATTCATTCATAATTTTTGACCAAATTCTTAAAATCCTCTTCTCATACTTCCTTATCTCATTTCTGTCACTAAAAGTAATCGTTCCCAAAGACTATTTCTTTACTCTAAATCTCCCCCAAATCTGGCCATGTTTACTTCAGTGACCCTTCACCAATTTACCCTTTGGAATTTTTTTCTCTCTAGCACTTTCTAAAGAGCATCAAACCAAGCCTGTCTCAATTCTCTTCAATTCTTCTCTTATTATCCATTGCCTGTGGAACCCAGCAGCCTATAATAAATTCTCTTTAGTGGATAGGTTAGAAAAGAGGGCATTGCTAGTTTCCTGTAATAATAGAATGGCATCTTTCTTGAATATTCACCAAACACTTAAGAACACAGTAATAGGATGGTATCTTTATTGAATATTCACCAAACACTTGAGAACATGACTCCCATTGGTTCAGTTGGAAAGAATTGTCAATGTGGAGTGTTCTGGGGATGTTGCTTTGGGTCCAAAATGTGGCCAAATTCTTGGACCCCTTAGCCAGGAAAATAATGAGAGTCCATTATACCAGTGGTGTAAACTTCTGCCACAGGCCCTGAACTTTGATGGGTGAGTGGTTTTTTCTCTTGCAGAATCTGTAATTTGTTCTCCTACATGTTCAAAATGAAAGTTGATGTGATTTCCAGGATAAACACTGATGGGTTTATTCAGATCTTCACACGTTACACAACTTCAATTGCCTGTGTTCTACGCACCCTGTTGGTAAACTCTCCTGATACGTGTATGGAGACAGCATGCAAATTAAAGCTGTCCTTTAATTCTGTGGTATGGGATGAGGCAGAACCATTTCCTGTATTACTGAAATTGGATCTGTCGAAGGCAGGTTAGAGACTTGAGTTTTGAACCCCATGGAGAGAGTGATTCCAAAATGTACCACCCAATTTAAGAAACATCATAAAATTGCCACTTCAAGACAGATGGTATGTTTCTGGCTCAACAAGGGCACTAGTTTTTCAAATGTCTGGTTTGAAAGAAATATTTTTATGTCATATATTCGAGGTTGATAAATGGCTAGAAGCAGAGGAATGCTTTACTCGGGGCTATCTTTGCGGGTTTCTTTCTTTCTTTTTTTTTTTTTTTTTTTTTTTTTTGGTGGGGTGGGCAAAAGTAGAGGGAGTTTCATTTTGCTCCAAAACAGAGCCAAAAGCCCTGATCGTATTACCCAGGAAAGCTGACAGCCAGCCAGCCAGCTCTTCAGCCTTTCCTCAAGCACCTAGCCGCTTCACGCACAAAATCCAATTCCAAGCTGGGTCCTTCTACAACTGTCTACCAGTGGTGCATGAAAGTGAAGTTCAACTGCCCACTCCTTCTTTGTGTGTATTTAGAGAGAAGGAGGAGTTGGAAGGGGGAAGGACTTATTTACATTATTGCTTCTATTTAAAAAACAAAACTATTCTTAAGATATACATTTCTAAGTTTATTTAATATTTATTTGTATCTATGCAAAAATGAAGGTTTACATTAATTTGCTGATATTTTCTCACCTGGTTTCCCCCACATAACTCACTGTGGGAATTTATACTTCAACTGGCAAGACTAATGGTGGAATTAGGAGCAAGCAGTAACTCTGGGACAGAAGGCTGTCACCCCGGGATCAGGCTGTACCTTTAATAGCAGTATCGGTAGCCTGGTCCTCCCCGGCTCCCTGTTCACCCATTCTTTCCTTGTGCATTTACTGATTGTTGGCTGCCTACCCAGGGCTAAGGAGACAGCAGGGAATTAGAGAAACTCAACTCCTGCTCTCCTGGAGGGGAAACAGACCCAAAAAGTAAACCAACAAACAAAAAAATAACTCCAGGCTGTAAGGAGTGCTATAAAGAAAACTATCCAACTCTCCTATGTATAGGAGAGGGCTCCAGTAAGTTAAGAAGATCAGGAAGGGCCTTTCTGAGAGATTTCTCTTCCCTGTAATATTCCTTTCAAAAACTTGAAGACAGCTAAGGCCTAAGCATGATCATTTTCTTTTCTGGGTGAAACATCTACAGTTCTTTGGCCCATTGTCCTGTGCAATATGATCAGGGAGGGCCCTTTATACTTCCTCCTAATGCATCTCTAGACCTGGGTCTTCTGTAAGGAAAGGGTTTCACAGTCTCTGCTTAAGAGTCTTTCCTTAGGGAGGAGGATAGCTGAAAGACAGGTTTAAAAGGCCTTGATACTATATCATCTATTATAATTAGAAAAAAAAGCTGAAATCCCCAAATCTGATCTCCAAATCTTTGGTTGCAAATAAGCTCAGGGTCTCTGGAAAAAGTTTCCCTTTTAGTACAGTGTGGTGCCACCTGCTACCAGCTACCATGGGGAAGCCAAACCCATGCTGAGGTTTCCAGAGCCCTGATATCTGAGAAGACCATGGGCTGCTGTTCTTAAAAACACAATTTCTATCCATCTTTATCTCCTGCTTTTGACTTCTGTCCAGCTGACCTTCCACTTCCTCCTGGTCCCTGCTGTGTCTCACCTTACAGGTGGGCTAGGGCAAAGGTGTGCTGAGACATAGGCTAGGAGATACATGGGCAAGGCAAGTACTGGTGCTTGTTTGTTCAGAGTTTGGGTAGAACCTCACTCCCATCCCCAGATGAATAATGTAAGAGTGACATGCTGAGTGAACAAAACCAATATGGTCATAAACGATGGAAACATTTTCAGTATAACATGCAGATATCCATCACAATATAAAGGCGGTATTAGTTTTATTTACTAAACACCCCTGTGGCTGGGCTGGGCTGCAGCCAGTCAGAACTACAAAAGAAGTGAGCCCAACTGGTTTGCATATTGCCTTCTTTCTATTATAGTTTCTCCAATCTCCCAGATCTATAAATATTTACTCAATATTTTACCATACTTCAAATTTAAGAATTCAGATGTCTGTTTTAACTAGTTTATAAATATAAAAAAAAAAAAACCAGTTCTTAATATAGAAGAGATAGCATCTGATTGACACGCTTAACCTGGATTACATATTAAACAAGAAATGCCCTCCTTGAGCCAAGAGCATTGTGAAGTGAAAAACAAGTGACCTTCTCAACCAACGATGCATCCATAAAATGGTTGGAAAGCTTCTCTGTTTGCACATGAATCAGAAAATAAAATGAAATAAAAAGATTCCATCCCATTCCTCTAATTTCATCATCTTGCTACAGCCATTCTCCCCAGGGCGTTCTGCTAACCTAGTTGCCAAGGAGGTGTGAGGGGTTATCCTCTCTGAAACACCATTAAGAATTGTGCAGGCCCTCCTGGGGATGTTCTGCAAGCATTCTGGAGGGAAACTGGCTGCTTCTCTGGGCTTATCATATGGAAAGTATATTTCTCAACACAGCTGGCAAACAAATCTCTTTGAAGGAGATAGCCAAGAGGCCCGAGATTGGCCCTCGAATAATGAGTTCAGCATCTTTCGCTCTCCCTAGCCTATAATATTCTTCCTCCCTTGTAGTTATTTATTATTATTCAATATTTATGCAAGCTATAAATATACAGAGCACTGCACAATATCACAGAAAAGGCCAATGCAATAACAGCACCTTCTCTTAAGGAATGCAAAGTGACCCACAAGTCAAGTCCACAAGCAGAGACATCCAAGGAGAGAGGCATGCAGGCAGACGGATAGATGGCTGATGTTATCCAGTGTTATGGACCCATTCTGGATGTGGGTACCTTCTTCTGGATCAGAGCTCCCCTACCCTGCTGTGGATTAAAGAAAGAAATGGCCTGACCTCTCCATGCCTCTGACTATTCCACACTTGTTTTGTAAATAGAGGTAGAAATAGTGATTAGGAATTAAGACATGCACCATAAACTACAACTCAAACTCCAAGACCACATCCAAAGTAGTGGAAACTATTAAAACAACAGGACTTTATCAAGCGGTGTTTCTAAATTTAGGATGCGTAACCTGTGGAACACCCTCATCAATATTACCTGTATCCACATTTGAAAATAAATTGCCCTGACATTCTCCACCAATGACCTGAATGTGTTTTCTGTTTACCAGGAAATGAGTGCAATGAAGTTCAAGTCATGGAACAGCTATCCAAAGTCATGTCATCAGAACATGACAGAACTGAGATTTGAACCCAAACTCCTGACTCCAAGGCCAATATTCCTCTTTTGGGAAATGGCTGCCTTTGCCTGCTCCTTCCTTGGTTCCTCTGGGTCCTGGTTCCCTAGCTTTCTTCCTTCTTCTTCAACCCTTTCTTCTTATTTTCCCCAAATGGCTATTCATCTGTCACCTTTAACTCTGGGCTTTCCCCTGTGCCTTTGGTTCTTTATTTCTCTCCTGAGCCCCTCTGTTTTTTTATTTCTGTGTTCTTCCTGGGAACTCACATCCATCTTCTCTCAAGTTTCAACCATCAGCTCTATGTATAGACTTTCCACTATGTCTCCAGCCCCAAACTTGCTACAGAGAAACGCTGGTGAACTCTGGAGTCAGACAGCCTCAAGCTGAAATGCGGGCACTGCTACATACCATGTGTGAGACCTTATTAAGCTCTCTACAATCACTTCTCATCTTTAAAAAAAAGAATAATAGTTACCTCATAGCTGGGGCAGAGATTTCTATGTGCTGCCTAGTACCCATTATACCCTTCTTTCTGAGGAACAGAGCATTCATTTATAGCAGAATACATTATGGCCAAGCTAACAGACCATTACCCAGCAGCCCTTTCAGCCTCATGTGGTCATGTGATCATGTTTTAGCCAATGAGACGTAAGCTGGAGCATTAGAAGGATAGTGCTCTACTATTCTCTTTCCTATTTTCTAGAACACAAATTTGACAGCTAAGCTTCATCAGCCATTTTGGACCCTGAGAAGACCTTGAGAGTAGAAGTCATGTGCTAGATATGGTTAAGCAGAAAAAATACATAACTAGGTCCTTAAAGAGATTTCAAAGCCACTCTAACAGATTTGGACTGCTTACTTTTCATATAACAAAGGAAAAAAATGCTTATGTTTAGCTTAAACCACTGTTTGGCAAGGCTTTTCTCTTATATGCCTATGCCACCAAATCTAGCAGATTCAGAGGGTGCCAAAAAATGTTCACACATTTTAAGAAAGGAAAAAAACTGGATTAAAATTATAATACTGAAAGTCACATATGACGTCTGCAATTACAAGAGGTACTCAAACGTGACTTATATTCATCTTTTGTTATCAGTGTATACTGAGTACTACAATTTTAATAGTTTTTGCCTTTTCTTAAAAAATGTGTATATAATTTTTTGGAACCCTCTGTATACTGTGGTTCAACTCCCCTAACCGTTCCTTTTTGTGTCCAATTGAAGAGAACACCACCGAAGACACAGCAACTACTGCAACTAGGGACACAGCTGGAAGCAGAAAAGAAAGAAACATCTTTCTCTAGCCCTCCAATCACCACCCTGCCTCCCATTCGCCAAACCTAGCCTGAAGTCATTTTCAAGGAAGCCTAGGAAATATCATTGCAGGGGACAGTCTTCCTCAATGCACAACAGAGCAAATACAGGTCAAAGAACAGATTTGAGAACAAACAGACAAATGATACAGCTCACCCAGAAAAAGGGAACTAAATGAAGACCTGTATGTAGGCACTTAGCACGGTATGAGATACTGTAAATGCCAGCTCCCTTCCCCTCACTGATCTCTCTTGAGTCATAGATTCAGACACTCCTCCATTTCTCTCTATATATGTATTCTATCCAAATTGTTCAAGGAGGAACTCAGCACCTTCTGCCTCTATAAAATTCCCTTATATTGGTGTTCCAACACAAGCAAATAGAAGCACTACTGTTCTAATCACTCAGCGATCTCAGAGTTCTCTTAAACTCTTTTCCTCATCAAAAGTTATCTTCCTCATTCTTCTAGTTATCAAAACACAAATGTTCTTCCCCAGTGGATTTCCTACCTATCCCCTCTAATTCTAGCAGCCATGAATCAAAATCACTTTTGGTGTCAGGGTCTCTTCCCTCTCACTCTTCGCTGCCCTTCTCTGTTCATCTGCACTATCCAGATCTCCCTCCTGACTGCTTCATTAGCTACTCATTTTCTGGCCCACATGAGGCTATGGATTGTTAACAGCCCATTCTCAATTTCTTAGCCTCCTTTCACCTTCAATTATGTGGCTAACCAACAAATTTCTCATAGACCACGTTCACAAAAAGCAAGACTTTTACCCCATTCATATTTTCTTGCTACACTACAGCCTATAGCTTCCCTGCCCAAGAGGGATATGTCTGCCATGGCTGGTCCCCTAGAGATCAGGCAGGGAAGGCAGCCAAACCTGAGATCTCTGACACAGCCCTCTTGCCACAGCTGTTCTTGTATGATCACAGCATTCTCTGATCAAAACTCTCCAAGGCTTTGATGACTACCCACACAGGAGGGAAAAAATACCTGCCTTACAAAATTTACTGGGAAATCCTTCCACCATTAAGAGACATATTTGTCACATTGAGATTCATGAAATGGTAAGTAAAATGTGCTCACTGGGAATCTTTCATAACACGGAACCAATCTCTGATGGTTCTTTCTATACTGGTCCTATGCTTCAGTGTACGGGATCCAGTTTCTGGGACTTACTTTCCATTTCCATATATACTCTCCCAAGACTCTTTTCTAAGCTTCTTCTGTTCTCTGCATCTGGAATGCATTTACCCCCAATATTTCTATGTACTACTCCCACAAAATTCCAGTATGGTCTTCACAATTAGCCCAGTCTGATTTAGTCCCTTATGGATATATATGCCCTCCTTCCCCACATGCTCCAAGAGAGTAGGGACACCATCTGGGGCTTTTGGTCACTGTATTCTCAGTACACAGGTGAGATCTTGGCTTGGCAAATGTTCAATACATATTTGTTGAGTAACTTCCCACATCATTTCTTCTTCACGTGTCTACTGCAGTACTGACTGAAGCCTGCCTTAGACTCCTGCTATGTCAGATCTATATACCCTAATAAGCAGTGAACTAGAATCTATCTTATTATTTTGGCTTCTTCCATGCCCCTAGAAGATTACTTTAAACACACTAGGTTTATGGTAAACTTTGTGAAATTGAACAGTGAAACTTATTTACTCCATTGGAAATGAAAAGAAAGTTTTGAATCCAGTAAGTTATATGTTTTTCTTCATAATGAAAAAAAATAATAACATTCGAAGAGTCTTGGCCTCACAAACAACAAAAATCTCTGAAAATCATGAAATAAAATATAGATTTTTGACATCTCTTGATTATAATACTTGGGACTGTTATAATTGTTTTTAATAGTAAGTAATATACATTGTTCTCATACTGCCAACTATTACTGCAAAAATAAGGTATTCTATAATCCATAAGTTGTAGAGATTATATATATATATATATATATATATATATATATATATATATATACTTTCTGATAGTTGAGAAATGATCTTTTTTCAACATTAAGTCATTTAGGGGAAGAATTATTTTCAAAATTAACCCAAAATGTATTTGGGATGCACTATTACAATAAACAGAAGATGCTGGCAAAAACAACTATTGCTTTAAATAACCATTTTTAGGCCGGGTGTGGTGGCTCATGACTATAATCCTAGCTCTCTGGGAGGCCAAGCTGGGTGGATTGCCCTGAGCTCACATGTTTGAGACCAACCTGAGCCATAGTGAAGAACCCATCTCTAAAAAATTTAATCAGACATTGTGGCAGGCACCTGCACTTCCAGCTACTTGGGAGGCTGAGGCAAGAGAATCACTTAAGCCCACTTGCTAAGGCAAGGGAATCACTTAAGATGGCAGGAGTGAGTCTAAGAATCCCAGTTAGAGGGTGCTGTGATCTATGATGCCACGGCACTCTACCAAGGGTGACTGAGACTCTGCCTTAAAAAAAAAAAATATATATATATATATTTCTGATAACTTTAACAGAAACAAAGTGAATACTAAAAATAATAATAATAATACTTTTACCCTTTAGCCAAAGGTAACATTATGTGAAATTAAACTAAAACCTTGGGATTTTATTTTAAGAGTAAAAAGGTACCCACTGCAAAAGAAATTAAGTTGTTCTTTTTTCTTTTTTAAATAAAATCAAAGACAAATACCTATCCCTTAAGGACAATGCTGAGGAATTGAGGAAGTCCTAAAGAAAGAACTTATACTAATTTGTAAAAGATGAAGTTAAAAAAAAATAAGGAAGAATAGTTCTCCAACATTCTATCTGTGACCCTTAGTAAACAGAACTACATGAACTCTTCTGTCCTTTCAGAGAAGTTCTGGAACTTCTGCTCCTTGCTCCACCCAACACTCTACTCCTTGACTAATCACTCCCCCCCTCCACTTGCCCTCATGGGGCCATGTTTCTCCTTAAGTGGAGGAAATGCTTACTTGGGTGACCTCACCTCCCTCCTAAGCCAGCAGCATCCAACTCAGGATACTGCCAGGTTCTGTATGAAATGCAGACCTGGCAGGGCCTGCTCCTGGGTGGTACAGTGAAGATCTGTGGGCTCCTCCCATGGCCACTCTCCCCCTGAACAAGTCAGGCAGGATAAGCCAAGCCAACCTCCCCACTCAGCCTGCCTCAATGTTGGAAGGGTTGAAGGAAGGCACCACATCAATTTTCATGCCCTAACTGCTGTTACTGAAGCTCATCCTTCAATATCCATCAGTGCCTTTCAACAGGCTTGTTAAAAGCATTTTCAGTACATCAGTCTTTGTTGTGCAAAACTGTCCTGAACAGAATCTGATGTCTCACTTCTCTGCCTCCCCCTCATTACATTGCAGGAATGCTCTCAGACATATAACCACTAGAAAATACTTCCAAATATTTCCAGCCCTACATCTAGGGCTTCTTCTGGTCCAAGATCAAAACTGAGGACAACTAAACCTTGACATCTCATACAAATAATGAATTACATATTTAAGTTGTGATATTGGTGCTGCTAAAGTCAAGATAGCAAGAGGGTTCAAGAAAATGTATCATTTTTAACCAAGCACCCCCAGAGGTTGGAGTTTTATTAAGGTTGGATCAAAGTACCCTACTATATACCTATACTGCTCCTGTCTCCCTCTTTCTGTGCCTCTCTTCCTTTTGTCAATATTCCCTTTTACCCACCCCTTCTCCTTTCTCTATTTTCTTTTCATTCATTCTTTCTTTCTTTCTTTTTCTTTCTTTTATCCCTTCTTGCTCTTCAACCTTCTCATCCTTCTGGTCCTGTACCAAAAGGACTCATGGAAACCTTAGTCCACAGGCACAGGAACTTAAGAGCAAGAGGAAGTGAAAGGAAAATTAGGGCAAGGAAACAGATAAAAGAAGTCACTCATGAGGAAGAATCAGCAGAAAACTCCTTGCAACATGAAGAATCAGTCCAGAGTAACTCCTCCAAGGGACCAAGAGGTAGCTACTATAGAGGATTCTGCCTATAAAGAAATGTTAGGAATGACAGAAAGGGAATTTAGAATACACATGATGAAAACAATGAAGGAAATGATGGAAACAATGCAGAAAACTGCTAATAAAGTGGAAAATAAATAAAAGGAAATTCAAAAACAGAATCAAACAACAGATGAACGATATGAAGAATATAGAAAGGATATAGCGGAGCTAAAGGAACTGACAGTCAATTAGGGAACTTAAAAATGCAATGGAAAGTATCAGCAACAAGTTAGACCATGCAGAAGAAAGAATTTTGGAGGTAGAGGACAAAGTTCTTGAGATAACTCAGATAGTTAAAGAGGCAGAAAAGAAGAGAGAGAAAGCAGAACATTCACTGTCAGAATTATGGGACTTTATGAAGTGTTCCAACATACAAGTTGTAGGAAACCCAGAAGGGGAAGAAGAATGCCCCAGAGGAATGGAAGCCATACTAGAGAATATTATAAATAAAAATTTCCCAAATGTTACCAAAGATTCTGACACCCTGCCTTCAGAGGGATATCAGACCCCAGGTCGCCTCAACTCTCATTGAGCTTCTCCAAGACACATTGTGATGAACCTGTCCAAAGTCAAGACAAAAGAAAAGATTCTTCAAGCTGCCAGGAGTAAGCACCAGTTGACCTACAGGGGCAAATCCATCAGAGTGACTGCAGACTTCTCAAATGAAACTTTCCAAGCAAGAAGACAATGGTCATCTATGTTTAATCTACTTAAACAGAACAATTTGCAGCCCAGAATTCTATACCCTGCTAATCTAAGCTTTCAAATTGATGGAGAAATAATCAAATCATTTATGGATATACAAACATTGAGGAAATTCGCCACAACAAGACCAGCTCTACAGGAAATACTTCAACCTGGTCTACACACTGACCATCACAATGGATCAGCAGCAAAGTAAGAACTCAGAAATTAAAGGACAGAACCTAACTTCCACACTGATGCAAAAGATAAAACTAAGCAATGGTCTCTCACAAAATAAGATGAATAGAATACTACCACACTTATCAATTA
>CAUYPK010107294.1:0-18706 GCA_963574355.1 Loris lydekkerianus | reverse complement strand
TGGAACATATTCTCCTTAGCAAAGTATCCCAGGAATGGAAGAAAAGGTATCCAATGTACTCAGCCCTACTATGAAGCTAAACTATAGCTTTCACATGAAGGCTATAACCCAACTATACCACAAGACTATGAGGAAAGGACCAAAGAAGGGGAAGGGAGGGGGGAGGTTTAGGTGGAGGGAGGGTGATGGGTTGGGCCACATCTATGGTGCATATTTTTATCTATAATAAAAAAAAAAAAAATCCTAATGTATTGATTTTGTTACATATGTAATATTTCTTACCATAGAATTTCCCTACAGGTAATTAAGTTTTATGTATTAACTTTGTAATGTTGGATGTCAATAGTCTTGGATTTTTTTTTGTAATATAATTATAAGTAATTGAGATTCATAAATTTACCTTAATTTTTTTTTTTCATGTGAAAATGCTTTTAAGGTGGTCATAGAGGAAATAGGAGCAGCTAAGCATGTGTGATAAGCATTCCATGTACAAACTGAGCTTGGCCATTGGGTTATTAACATAACATAATAGCTATCAAAGCTTTGAACATCTGCTTGTTAAATGATAGCCTTATTGGTGTTCCCTTGGAAAATACCTTAAAAGTGACTGGTACTTTTAGGACGTTTCTGTTATGTTGCAAACACATTTTACTAAGAATGGTATAAGCCATTTGGAGCCATAACATGTATGGCTGAATTGTTCATACTGTACTGAACATTTTACTTTAATTTGAGGATGATTTGTTTAGTCTTTCATATTACATTTGGATCTTAAGATCATCACATACCAACAATTATGGACTTTCTAAGTGGAGAATTCATAACATGCACAGCCTTTCATTTAATATTATAGTGAATTTGATATAACTCTATATTAGCCTAAAAAGTCAACATGAGACCCATTGCATATTGATGATTTTTTTGCAGTATATTTCTTCTTAGTGATAAAAAATTTTGTAACGAAAAATTTGGGTCAAGTGGATTAGTTGTAACTCTTGTCAGACTTTGTTCAGGAATTTCAACTATCAGACTTCATTGTATGAGTTCATGTGAGGGTCATAAAATGGTAAATTGGTCTAGAACTTCAATGTACAGAAGAATTTCTAAGATGGCAGACTGCCACTCAAAAGAATAAGACAAACACATGCACCATTGAAAAAATTACATGTATTTTTGTTTCTCTAAACTAACCCAAACTAAGAAAGCAAATAATTCTTTAATGTTTTGTCATATGAAAGATGTGATGGCTCTAAAATATTTCTGTTGTTAGTTGCATCTTTGTCTAGCTTAAAACAGCTTAAGTCAATTCATTGTGTTCTAAACTAACATGGAGACAGACCAAAAAATCAGATTCTTTTGTCTAGGATAATATTCATCAGTGCCTTAGGTTGAAAAACACTAACTGAAGATTAAGATGACACATGCTTTCACTTAAAGTTCAGTTTAAACCAGGGATTCAAAGCATCTTAATATGGCCAGTTGTTATCCAATAATGATGTTAGAATCGTGATCTTTACAATTGCAAAAACTAGCAACAATTTAATGAATTAAAAATCATTCATGTTCTGCTCCATTATAAAATATTCTGTTCCATTAGGAATTGAATCAAATTTTATTGGAACTAGATTGCTTTGGGAAAGCAGTGTGATGAGCACTGTTTTAGTCACCATACACATGTTATCTCATTTAATACTGTGAGTAGTATCCATTCACTTATTTTGCAAATGAAAAAAATCAATCCCACTAATTAAGATATAATCTATGGATCTCAAACACCAAAAAACAAGAAAACATACTCTAGTGGACTTCACAAAACTTGGAATTAAATCTTCTCTTTTTTTCTTACAGAAGATCCAAGATCTCTCTCAGCATGGTACAAGGATTAGAATGAAAGATCTGAAGTTAGACCATATAGGTTCAAACCTTTTCCCTTCTACATATGAAAAGTGTGACCTTGATGCCATGATGCAATTATTTATCTCTATATTTCTTTGTGATATGATAAAAACAATTTCTACCAATACGAAATTAGAAGAATAAAAAGTCATTAATATTTACAATGAGAAACCTGGGGACTGTCACTAGTGATGTTAAGTGAATTACTAGGCTGGAGAAGTAACTAGAGCTATGGTTTATAGTAAGTGTGACTGATTCTATTTCATTAACTATCTATTCTCTTATTCTTTCTCAATAACAGAAACCCAATTTTTCTTGAGGCACAATTATACTTAAAAACATGGCACGTAGACAAAACAAAGTGGAGGTTCTGTGAGTTAAGAGAAAGGATAGAATATTTTTTGAATAATTTATTAACAAATATTTTCTGCCATGGTAAATTTAACCTAGAATTAAGTCAAAAGATCATAAAAAGATCATAGTACTTTGTGCATCTATAAGATACTGAAATAATGTGAAAAGAGCTTTAAATGGTGTTTGATACCTCAGGTATGATAATATTCAGGTGAATGATATGTGGGGGTTTTTTTGTTGTTGTTATTGTTGTTTTTGGTGGAAGAAAAGGAGGAACAGATGTAAGATAGATTAGGTTATATAATAACTTTATAGGACTGAATTTTAATGGAAAGTTTAAGTGCAAGAGTATATTTGAACTAACAATGGCTTTATCTTTAAAAAAAAAGTACAGCACCTTCCCTCTCTGTTCACTGACAAGATCTAGAAACAAGAACAAGAATTGATTAACAGTAAGAAGAATACCTAGTGCTCAGATTGTGTTGTCCAAGTATTATTTTCCATTAGACAAAGAAAAAGCCAAAGATATTAGAAGAATTAATTACCTGATTCCACATTTGGGGCATAAAATACACAAGAAAATTTTGGAATGTTTTGTTTTACAATAAATCAAACAAGTTATCAAAGACTACTGAGGATGTTTCAAAAAGACTCAGCAGCTAACTGAAGAGTTTTCTATTGTCCAAAGAAGGAGAAAATGAATAAAAAATTAATTAAAAATTGAATAAGAAGAGCACAGAGGATTTGGGGGGCAGTGTGAATACACTATATAACACTTTTCCGATGAATACATGTCATCACAACACCAAGAGGGAATCCTAGTGCAAACTGTGAACTTTTGGGTGATGTGTCAATGTAGGTTCATCAATCATAACAAATATATCACTTGGGTGGGAGGTGTTGATCATGGGAGAGGCTATACAGGCAGGAGTATATGAGAAATCTCTGTACCTTTTTTTTCAACTTCTCTGTGAGTCTAAAACAGCTCTAAAAATGTCTTAAAGTTGTAACTACAATGAATGAAACATTTTACATTTAAATCTATGAGTGGCTAGCATACTAATACAGAGTAAAATAAAACAAAACTCACTGGTCATTTTCAGGAGATTCTAAGTCAGACTCTGAAATCTATGACCCTTGGTTCTAAACTGTCCTGCTTTCTGATTTTGTATATAAATTTTTCTTGGAACACATGATACCAATTTATTTACATTAATGTCTATGGCTGCCTTTTGTCAGTAGAATTGAGTAGTTCTGACAAAGTCTGTATGACTTGCAAAGTCTGAAGTATTTAATAATTGGCTTTTTGCAAATGTTAAGGTTTAGAACATGCTAACTCAAAATATGAGATATCTTGGAGAAAATCTCACCTTCTCTTATCCTAATTTTTTGAAGTAGTCATAAAAATCTTCATGTGCTAAGTTCCCACATTAGACCCAGAAGAAAGCAATGCTATCTCTGAAACTCCATGGACAGACAGTAGAATCTGAACATACAGACCTAAGTTTCCTCTAGTTTATTATCATTAGACCACATTCCTTTCTCCAATCACACATCTCTACAACAATCCACTTCTTCATCAAAATTAACATAAAATACACGGTTTCTCCTATTTCTTCAGGTCTTCATTTCCTTATGAAGGCTCTTGTATCACATAAAACTTTTATTAATATTTCTGAGGGAGGTAGAGAGGCAGACTTCTCAGCGAGGTGCCCCACCTCAATCCTGGCGTATTCCGGGGAAAGCAGGTAGATAGGTGATCTCTGGGAGCTTATCAAAATCACAGAAGAGCCCTGAAGCACCCGAGAGGTGGATAACCCACAAGCCCTGAGAGCCAGCAGGTGGGAGGGGTAAATTCTTTGAATTTCTGATATGATATGTAATTAGATTAGGAAACCTGGTTTACTTCCCCTGTGGAGATAGAGCTAGCTTTTCCCTTCCCCTTTCTAAACAAGCCATCAGTTGTCTGTTAACAATCTCCTACATTTTACCCAATCTTCCTGGGGACTTGGGATTCTTTCAACCTTACCTTTTGGCATTTTGCATATGCACTATTGGTAAAAATCAATAAAATCCTTCTAAAGAAACCGGAGAGGGGCTGCATTTTCTCAGTTTACTACTCAGCCTGAGGTAATGTAAGCCTTCTCCAGGCATTCACAGACTTTATGTTTTGGACTGGGGTAGATTATTTTTCAAACCAAGTCGGGGTTCATGGGCAACAGCCTCTGGCAAATTCTATGCTTTTCTCTTGTTAATCGGTCTTGTGTTATAGGGGCCTCTGCCATGACTATGAGATGAGAAAAGGAGACAAATTTTTTCCTCTTCACAAGACAAATTTGCTTATCATTTTTCTAAGTAAAATCGTTATTGTGAGAATTAACAAATAAGTAGAAAGAATCAAGCATTTATCCTTCATTTCCTGTATAAATATAACCTCAAATTCACCAAATGTTAATGAGGAGATATTTTTATAGACATATTCTAACTTATAAATGAAAATGGAATGATTAAATTAGAATATCACTAGTTTTCTACTTCCAGTGTAATAATAGGTCTAATGATACAATGATCCAAGGAGTTTATTTAATAAAAAAAGAAACCACCAGACATTGTATGCTTTCTGTTAGGACTTAAAATGTCACTTATGATGTAGTCATGCACAAAATCAACCCTGGATCTGATTAAAACTCTAGACCTAATTACTACCCATTACAAGTAAACCTGTAATGGAAGGAGCCCATGAGACCACACCAAGTTGAATTTGTTGATAATATTCAGACTACAGGAAACTGTAGAAAAACAACTAGTTTGTAAAACAAGAGAGATGTCAGGAAAAATAAAAGAATACTAAGAAATTGTCTTTTAATAATATCAATTACAAATATGAAACTATGACTAAATTATAAAAAAGATAATTTTTTGTATTTTATAGATATACACTAAAATATACATGAATGAAATAAAATAATGTATGGAATTAACTTCAAAATGACTCCAGGGAGAAAGGAAGAGAGAAGGCTACAGGTGGAGCAGTGCTGGGACTTGTTTATGTGTGATGATTACTTGATGGCTTTTTGTACTGTTTTTCTCTATGTCTGAAATTTTCCATATTGAAAAGTTAAAATATAGAGGAGAGAATGGGAAGAAATTCAGTCAAGCTGGGGAAAGGGTTATGAAAGAATTGCTGGGTAAGATCTCGTTCTTATATGCTGTTTCTATAGAACATAGGATTTTGTTTTAGAACAAGGATTTAATCAGTGGCAAAGCCAGAACTAGCCAATATGCCCAGGAAGCAGTGAGAAAACTTATTTACAAATGTAACCTAGCCAAGTTGTATTCAGTTTCTGTTCCAAATACCTGTCTTTTACCCTACTCATCTGTTCAATTTTTACATCCAGTACTTTTCACATTAAAATAAAGCAGGATTTCTCTTCTGAAAAGTGTTTTTTACATGATGATAAAATGACACGCTAGAGAACCTTACAGTAATGTGGGTCTGGAGCAGTTAGTAATTACACTTAATTGACATAACACAGGAACAAGAATAACATAGCCTTCAATGATATTTTTTTTTCTCTCATTAAATTCAATGATAAACTATCCAAAGATGGTATCACTGCTCCATCATTATTACTAATCTCCCAACCAAACACCTTCTTATTTCTGATCCACCCATCAAGTCTACACTCTCAGCAGGAAGATGAAAGAGTATGTACTGGCAGAAATGTTCCCTAGCTTGTGAGCCTAATGTTTATGACCTTTTCTTGAATTCCCAGGCAATTGTCTCTGTTTATATATAGCTCACATACCTGTGAGCAACACAGAACTCAAGGTTACTCAAATGCACCACAGGGAGATACCCACTTTTCTACTGGCTCCTGTCAGCAAATGCTATCTAAAATAAATACAGAGAACTTTCTATCTTTTGCATATCTTTCTGAGATTAATAATATTAGAAGCTATGGGAGACAGAGTCAGTGCTTTTGAAAGCGTAAAGACACAGAATCTTTTGAAATAGTTTAATGACATCATATGGGAAAACTAATTTTAATTTTTTTTTTTCCAACGGCCACTTTCTTTTTATTTTCTTCATCTTTTTGGACTTGCATGGAGGGGGTTCTTGATGTGGGAAAGGTGTCAGTACACCAGGCATAGTGATAAACACCAAAGGCTCTTCTGGCTGTGTTGGGACAGCGCCATCTGGCAGGTGCTGGGTCGGTCAGCCCACAACCTCAGTGCCATAGCACTAGAGCTAGAGAGCGCTATGGAAACAATCCTGTGAGACCCAGCAGAATGGTGTACCTGTTCTGAAGAAAACTAAATATACGTATGACTTAGCAACTAGATCTGTTATTAAGTTGATTAAGTATGAAATGTCCGATTTCCTTCAGGACTAACTGTGACAGTTGCTCTTTTGGGCATTTCACTGTGATACTTCTTGTTCTATTTTTATTGTGAAGGCGCATCCTCATTCTTTCAAATGCCTTATTTTGGCCTGTGATCATCTTTCAAAATTTCTCTTTTAGAGCAAATTTAATGAAATCTTGGATAAATAAAAAATTAGTGCTATTTTCGAATATGCGTTGCATCATGGAACCAGTGCAATGCAGGCAGCTGGAAATACCAACAAAGTGTTTGGGAAAGATGTGGCTAATGAACGCAGAGGACGCTGGTGATTTGAGATGTTCTGTTCTGGTGATTTTAATCTGGAAAAAGCCATGTGGGCATCAGGTGAATAATGATGAGCTGAAAGTTGTAGTGAAAGTGAATTTATTTCAACCTGAGTGTGAATTAGCAGCAAGGTCTGACATTACTATTCTAACAGTATTGGACCTTTTGGAACAAATCAGACAGAGAAGGAAGCTGGATAAATGGGTTTTGTGTGAATTAAAGGAGCATCAGAAGAGAAATCGTCTCAAAGCTTTCCCCTCTTTACTAAGGAAAAGTGGATTCTGTTTGACAATTGCAAGCATTTGACATAATGGTTGCATAAACATAAAGTGTCAAAACACAGTCTGAAAGGAAATATTCATCCAAAAAAGCTAATGGTGTCTGTTTGCTGGTTCAGCATTTGCATTATCTACAACTGCTTGGTAAAAACTCGTCGATTAATTACTGCGCCTGTGTCCTGCGGCCTATTGGTAACATGATGAAGAAGCTTGTGATGAAGCAGCAAAATTGGTCACTAGGGACAATCCTCCAGAAAACAATACTGCCGCACAATCCACACTGCTCTGACTACACACGGCCGGCCTTAGAAACTCTCTGTCCTCCACCATATTCACCAGACCTCACACCAACAGACCACTGCTCCTGCCAGGCTTTGTACCACTTCTGGCAAGGAAAACATATTTAATTCTCAAGCTGTAGAAAATGCCTTTCAGAATCCCATCATCACTCGCCTTCCAAGGTTTTTCTGTGGCTGGTATATATGAGCTGCAGTTAAGATGGAAAAACTATGTTGCTAATTTTAGGCGCATAGCATGATTAATTGTGTTGCTTTTGTTTGAGATATAATAAACAAAACTTTTGATTCAAAATCAGACTTTCATATATAATGATCTAATACATAGATTTGACTTCATCAGAATGCTCTTCTAGGGAGAAGTCATCCAAGGCTTGGAAATGCAAGGAAAAAAAAGAAGAAGAAAAGAAAAAAATTACTGAGTCTCCTTTCAACAGAATGCCAGGCAGTTTTTAGCAGACCCACCCAAGATTAGCTGATTCTTGAAGACTGCATATGTGAATGTGTTTGCATGACCAGACTATATAATTTAATAATTTCAAAAAGAGAATTTAAGTTTCAGAGAACTGATTACAATGCAAGTGTTACCTGTCCATAGCAATGCAGAAGATTCTTGTTCTTGGTAATGCAGATGAAATGTGTCTGATAGAGAATGTGAACCTCTATAAGGAAATTCTCATTTGAACTGGTTTTGACATCTGACTGACTTCTTCATTAATTAATGCTTTAAACAAAACATACGTTATATAAAATATAAAACATGGGTTGTTTTATATTTTATGTTTATCGATAGTTATGATTTTAACTTTTTGAAATTTAGTCTTGAACAATTTTGTAGATTTTACTGAGATGCTTGAATGGTCTCGCTTAAAAGACCCAAGGAAAGCACGTGACCAGAGAAGCACAAACCAGTGTGAAGACACATCTTATCTTGGTTCTCAGAGTGAATCCGAGTAGTAACAGACATTTAATTTTAGTGATTCAGTGTTTCCTTAGCATTTCTCTCAATCTATTCATTTTTAAAATCACTCTTAAAATATTTTTCAAGTTATTATCTTTAATGCTTAAAAAATTTCAGTACTTTTCAGTGAAGATCTTTCTGTTTTTTTTTTATTTTTTGGAAGTACATTTGAACACTCTAAGGCATACTGACATTTAAAATGGATCCAATTTACATAACATTTTCTAGGGTCTAGAAACGTATTTCAAAGGAGAAATTTGAATCCTTTTTACATATCACAATACCCAAAAGATAAGCAAATATATCACTAGCTTATCTCCTTATTTCCCTGATAAGGTATATTGTTTCTGTTAGCAATTGTTTCTGTTATTTTTTGTATCAGATATGAGAAAGTGTTAAAGACAGCATTTTTATAGAGTTTATCTTCAATGATATGCTTCAGATGAATAATAGGTAGAAGTGGGTTTGGAGAAGACCTAAAGATCATTAATTTTTTTAATTGTTAACCATGTTTTAGGCCACTGCAGGTGATACTAACCAAAGATTTTAAAAGAGAAACAGGATTTTTAGAAACAACCCAGCAGTGAAATCTTTAACAGTGGCCAACTTATGAATATTTTATTTATACTTACTTAAATATCTTAAACCATATTATCATAATTAATTCATAGACCTTTTCTAAAATATCAAGGAGTTAGGAAGCAACTTTTCACACTTGGAGAAGGGTAAAGAAAATGCATTCTTGAGGATAGTATGCTTTATTTTGCCAACAACTTCTTAAAAATATGAGGTAAAATTATGTATAACTCAGGTCACTGCAGTTGTTTGGTTTTGTCTACATTTAAACAAATTATGCCGTAGTTTATAGTTTTAACAAAGTCTTTTTCCCCAACTATTTTTAAGTTATCCCTGTTTGTTCCCGGCTTTTTATTTACCTAGTCTAAGAACAGGGCCAGAGACTCTGGTTACCCTTCCAGATCTGTTTTCCCTCATTCTCTATCCTGTCTTCCCACTTAGGAGCTGTCCCATGAACCAACAGGGGGCTCCCTTGAGCTCTCACTTCTGGTTGGCTGTAGCCAACTGATGGTACAGTAGGAGACTAAAGATGGGAGGGTGGTAGCTACTCTGCGGCTCCCCTCACCCACGGGCTGGCTGTGTTCATTGACTGGGGTTGCCGCATTCAACCAAACTGTTTGGCAGGACTCTGTCTTTCAAGGTATGGTAACCACCCTTTCTTTGCTCCTTTTATTTGCACCTAGAGTGGCAGCAGTTCTGCTGTTTCTAGAACCATGTATGTGCAATATTCTTCATGATTTTCTTACTATCTGATTATATCTTTGTATGTGGTTTTTTCATTATTAAATCTTTCTCAACATATTTGTGTTGGAATATGACATCTATTGCCCTGCCAAACAACAAATAAATAGGAATATAGTAATGCCCTAAATTATCTATAGATGGTGTTTATTCAATTCATTTCTATTCATTATTTAGTGAGAACTGATGAAGCAACTAGGTTCTTGGGAATGGAGAGGAGAATGTGGAAGAAGGAAGGAAAGCAAAGCAGTGTCCAGCCTATGCTCCAGAGAACATAAAGCACCATCTACATTTCTATTGTCCAAGAAGTTTTTCCCCTATCACTCCTCTCCATGATTGTTAAAATGTTTTTCTACCTTTCTAAATTATAAACTCTTTGTTTGGCAGGGTGCAGTGGCTCATACCTGGAATCCCAGCACTCTGGGAGGCTAAGGCTGGTGGATTGCCTGAGCTGACAAGTTTGAGACCAGCCTGAGCTGGAACAAGACCCCAGGGTATTGTGTCGGGCACCTGTAGTCACAACTACTCAGGACACTGAGGCAAGCGGATCCTTGAGCCCAAGAGTTTGAAGTTGCTGTGAGCTCTGATGCCACCATACTCTAGGGAGAGCAACAAAGTGAGACTCTGTCTAAATAAATAAATAAATAAATAATAAAGTAAACTCTTTGTTTGGAGAGAATATACCTTCTCTATGCTATGCAAATCCTTTTGTTGGTAATGACTTTTTTTTTTTTTTTCTGTATTATGACTCTAATAGATGTTAATGTCTTACAGAGGTTATTGTTCTACACTAAAAAACTAAGGTTTACAGATCACATTAGTGTAAAACTGGACCTTTCCTTCCAAATGTACTTATATTTCTCTATTTTTCTATTACTCCTACCACCTTCCAACCTCCATGCCATAGGTCAAGAGTATGATGTGAAAATGTCTGCCCTAGTGAATTTCTTTTGCTTCTCATGTTTAGAATTTCAGGTTAGGTATTACCAGAGTTTGAATCAAAGTAAATACAAAAGACAAATCAATAAAATAAAGCATATTCATATACAAAGGGTACCAAAAAATGTATACACATTTTAAAATAGAAAAAAGTATCACAATTGTAATACTCAATATATACTGATAAAAAAAGAGGAAAACAAGTCACATTTGAGCACTTCTTATAATTGCAGGAGTCAAATGTGAGTTGGGTATAATTTTGATGTGGTTTTATCCTTTCTTAAGATATGTATACATTTTTTGGCAGCCTCTGTATATTCATATTCTATTCCCATAATTACATGACTCTCTATACTTTGACCTTCTTCTCATTAAGTGAAGGAAAAAGCAAGAAGCTTTAAAATAAAAATAGCTACACATAAAACAGATTTCTTAGGATAATTTGCCCCTATTGAAAGATAAAGGAATGGAATTATAAGCAATAGGTGGAACATTAAAAATATTTCTTAGTAAGTCCAGAAAAATATAATCTCCTTACATATTCTGAATTTAACATTTATTCTTGATCTTAAGATATTCCATTTTAAAGGATTATGGAAACTCATTGAGATACAAAAATCTTTCTAAGACTAGTATTATACTTAATTTTTAAATATTTTAAAACATTTTTAAACTCAGAAATTAGAAATAATGCCTACTACGTCTACTATTTTACACTGTGCCAAGATACCATTATTTTCTAAGTAAGATGCTAATGTAAGCCTACCCAATTACATAAGAAAAAGAATTAAAAATATAAAAATTAAAAATGAGGTGATAACACTACAACTATTTGCAGGTTGTGTGATTATATACTGAGAGAGATAAGAGAACCAGCTAAAAATTATAAAAATATGTAGTTATTCGGTAGAGTATAATATTAACTAACAGGAACCAATGGTAGTCAAACAAGAAAACAATACAAAATGCAGTAGAAAAAATACTCCATGAATGTAAAACTTCTAGGAATATATAAAATGAAAAAATATGCTGCAGTGAAGCAAACATTTTAGAACTTCCTTAGGTTCATAAAAAAATAAACTCATAAAATAAATAGAAATAATAAGAAAAAATAATCTTCTCTAGATAATTTAATAACTTTAACACCACATTATTTAATATACCATTTATTAACTACATAAGTTAATACCAAATTTATATAGATTTTTAAAAAATCTTATTAACTACTATTTATTAATACCAAATTTATGCAGATTTTTTAAAATCAAAATTCAGAAGAGACAAACAATAAAAGGGACTTTTCCTAACACATTGTAATATGCCATATAAACTTAAGCTGTAAAAATTACGTAGAGACAGAATAATACAATAGAACAAAAAGTTCAGAAAGTGACCCTGATATTTATATGACTTGAAGTATGTCTGAAATGGAAAAACATAGTCTTCAACAAATGTCTTGATCTCTGTAGGGGTGGAGATCGAGGGTGAGGGAAAGTGTTCCTACTCGTACAAAGATGGATTCCTAAGCGGTAATGACGTAAATATAAGATACCAGGAAACAGAGTAGAAATATGGGAGATTTCTTTCATAAACTAGGACAATGGAAGGCCATTGTGTGGTAAGTTTAGTGATACAAAAATTGAAAACTAATAGGTGACAAAAGAAGAAAAGCAGTTGAAAGACAAGAACCAACTGGGAAAGTATTAATAACTAATATCGCATACAAAGACACCCTACTTTAAAGAAACCTACAATTGGACAAGTCAATAGAAAAAGTTAGCTTATGCACAAATTTCTGAATTGCAGCAATGTTTCTAATATCAAAAGTTAGTGCTAGTTAAGCAACATATGACACTTCCCTACAGGGAGAAAATTAGTCACAGATAAAGAAGTAAAAAATCTTTTTTGTCTTGACAGGAAAAGATATGCCAGAATAATTGTTAAGTTTAAATAAAAGCAGAAAAATACATGCTGTATGCTGTTGTTTGTGTAAAAAGGAAAAAAAAAAAAAAAAGAATATGTGTCTGGAATATGGGCTCTTATACACAGAAAAAAAAAATAAAAAACACAAAAAGAAGCAAACAAACAAGTAAATAACAGTGTTTATCCTGTTGAGTGGAGGTACTAACTAAGTAGAATGGAATCAAGAGTGGAAAGGTGTCTTAGTTTGTCAAGTATAACAGAATACCACAGACTGGGTGGTGGCTTAGGCAACAAATATTTTTCATAGTTCTGAAGGATGGGAAGTTCAAGATCAATTTGTCAACAAATTCCGCCTTTGGTGAGAATCTTTCCGGTTAGCCTAGTTCTCATTGTATCCTGACTGGCAAAGAGAAAGGAAGCTTTCTCTCATCATCCTCATAAAAGGGCACTGATGCTATGATAGGTGCCCCACCTCCCTGAACTCATTCAAACTAATTACCTCCTAAAGGCCCTATCTCCAAACACTGCATGGAGAATTTGGGCTGCAACATGTAAATTTGGAAAGGGAAAAAAACATTCAATCCATGGCAGAAAGAAACTTTTCACTACTCACCTTTTAATACTTTCTGGTGTTCAAACTTTGTGAAGATTTATTGCTTATTCAAAACTTAAAATATAAAACCTCCTCAAAAATAACAGATGTATGATAGCTCATCAAGAATTAAAACCTGACTGAATAGGTGGTATCTTTAAGTTAATCTCTTTGAAGAGAGAAGCAAGAATTGATAGAAAGTGTAATGGCATATCCCATCCATTAGTAAACTAATGTTCCTGTTGGCACCTGTTATCTTCTTTTAGTTATTGTTCAAACTGGTTAAATTTTGCTTGTCATTTTCTCCATCAAAGAGTCATACTTCTTTGAAACCCTGGGGTTTTTGTATTTTATTAAACATTTAAATTATTCACAATTTTTTTGTTTACATGATTCCATAAATTCTGAGAACCAAATATCTGTAATATTTTAAAGATACTAATATGAAGCAAATGCAAATGATGAGTGGATTATAAAACAAAACATTCCTTCAGAAAGCGGCAACCTGAAATTAACAGGCTGTTGTGTTCTTCATGAGCTGGAAACCCAGATGGCCAAGCATTCTGCAGAAGGTAGGAAGTGATGAAGTGTAGGAGGTGGTAGAAAGTGGTATTTTAGGAGATTTGAAATAAGTGAAAGCACTGAATCTTTTGGTGCCTGGTATTCCTTTTGTATATGAGCGTATGTAAACTTGGTCTACCCTGAGTCCAGAGAGGAAAAGAGAGTATTATTTACTTGTAAGTTTTCCATGTTAGACACAGTTAGTCATAGAGGTTTCCCTCTCTTCTAAAATGAGGAAAACATTTGGATAAGTACCTTGTACAAATATGAAAGTTCATAGTACAAAAAATAAAGATTTTCAGAATAAGAGACACCAGAAGGAATATGTGAGCTAGGAGGTAACCAACGTCCTAAGTAAATTATTTCTGAAAAATTTATTGAGTTCTCAATCATCTAATACTCAAGCAAGAGTATTAAGTTTATAAATATAAACATTTAAATAATTCAACAAATTCTCAAAGTTTTGAAAATTATTCTGTCCATTGTCAAAGCGTCTAAGGTCATGGAGATTGAAAACTTTGTCAGAAAAAATCTTAGGAAATCTTGATTTTACAGATAAATATAAGGAAACATAAAATTACATATAGTTGCTTTATATAATCTTCCTAATATAAAAAGTCACTAGGATTATTCAAAACAAAAATATAATCTGGCTATTTTATTATTTTTCAGGAAATTCTAAATAAGCAATGATAAATGTGGTTTTAATTGGACTTTTTCATAATGGATAATTTCTTTATGTCTAGAATAACTAGGACAGCAGACAAATCTCAAACTTTGTGATTCAATACAGTTCTTCTCGTATGCTGACTGTAACCTAGAAATTCATGATTGCAAAAATGCATGTACCCTGTTGATAGGACCAAATTTAAATTCATAGCTGCTAATCTCCAGGATCCTAGAATGTTACATTTAATTGTATCATATTTTCCAAGTTTTTTTATCCTCTCATGTACATTTTTTTGCCTTTAATTAGATCAATCCCATCACTATTGACACATGCTATATCTCTGTCTTAAATATCTTTCAATTACAATAGAATTCTTCTCCAAGAATTGCCTAATTTTATTATCCCTTTTATAGCAAAATGTCTTGGAAGAATTGTCAACATTTCCAGTTTTGTATTATGTCCCCTTCTGTTCTCTAGCCAAATACAGTAGGACTCAAGCTCCAATAATACTTCTGTAAACCAGATTACCTGTTCTTTTGCCACATCCAATAGTAAATCCTCGTTTCCTAGTTGTTAAAAATTTTCATAAGTTCTAGTCTAAATAAATGCTTCCAGAGGATGGCTTTGTCTGCCTCACTCCTCAGCGAGTTCTCTCCCATTTCCACTCACACCTCATCTTCCTCAGTGTTTATGTATCAGAGAATCCAGGGCTCAATCTCAGATCTCTTCTCTAGCTAAACTCATTCTATAGGCACTGGCTTAGGTCTCATGGTTTTACATTACTTCTGTCCTGGGGAATCAAATTAAATCTACAGCCTGGACTTCTACCTAAAGCTTAATCCACAGACTTCTAGACTTCAACTGGATCTCTGAATAATATTCAAAATTTCTCATGTACAAAACAAACAGATCTCTCTTAAAGTAGCTCTGCCTTTGGTTTTCCACATTTCAGTAAAGAGCAACTTAATTCTGTCGTTTGCTGAGACCAAAATTGTTGGAGATATTCTTCATTCTTTCTTGCCACATCCATTCCTCTAACATACTAAGAGGGTATAGGAGACACAACATCTCAGAGCCTCTCACTGTTTCCTCATCTGATTATAATTCTCTTTCCCAAAGAGAATAATGCAATCTGATACTTTCTTTAGCTTATTGTCATATATAATGTAACAGAGTTCTTTCCTGAACAATTTGTAGTTAATTGCACATTTCCTATCCTTCTCTATTGCCCGTAACCACATAATGTCCATTTTCCCTTCCTTCTACTTTCCTCCCTTCTTGCCTTCCTGGAAAATAGAGAATTAAAGTAAGACAAGACTAGTGGGCATAAGAACTTGAGCCCCAGGAATATGGAGACAACTTGGAGAAGTCTGGGCCTCTCTAGTCACTTGGGCTTGGGGTTTTGAGGTAGTCCTACATAAATATCCAAGTTCAGTGAAGGTCCCTCGGCATATGAGCAGCAGATCTGAAATTGCTTTTTGATTCCGTTTTCCTTCTGAGCTATTGACTTGTATTCTATCTTCCCTTCTTTTGTCCTCTCAATTTGAGTTAACCCTACTTTTTACTCTGCTTTCTTTCTGTTACTTCCCTGTTTTACCTTTCTTTTATGCTTGTATTTTTTCCTCTGTACCAAGCACCTGGTGGGTAGATTGAAATGAATTGCAATTTCTGATAGTCTTTGACGGTGTTCAAGCCGATACAGTGATAGGAAATTTCTGCAGCTGTAAAACCTAGTTGACTATCCTTAAACTAGCTACTAACCTTGGCCAGATATCTTGATGCTGGGCTCTTGGCATGCATGGTTTAAAAAAAATGTACTATCGGGTGATGCCTGTGGCTCAATGGAGTAGGGCGCCGGCCCTATATGCCGGAGGTGGTGGGTTCAAACCCAACCCCAGCCAAAATCTGCAAAAATTAAAATAAAATAAAAAAAAATTAGTATCATTAAAAAGAACTGCTATCTTTCTGATGGGGGAACAAGTGTAAAAAGAGCAATCACCCTATTTTCTAGGTGGTAAGTAATCTACAGAATAAAGGCGCATTCCACACCAGATTTCAAGCTTTGATTGATATGCTTAATACTCTTTCAACACTCTCGCAAATAAGAAATTCAGTTCTTTTTATTGATGTTAAGTCATGTCAGAATGTTTTCTTCCTTTCCTTGTTTTGTATTGTGGCAACACAAGGCAGAAATTAGGCTCTTATAGATGATGCTGTGGGCTATGTCTCACGATTCCTTTATGGTGCAGCAGGTGTTTACAGCCGTACGTCCCATTGGCAAAATATCAAAGCACTGACACAATGCATCTTGTACTTTAATAGATTAGGGCCTTGCAGTGGGCCAATCGATATATAGCTACAAAATATTTTCATTTCCTTCTTGCAGATAAGTTTACTTTGAAAAAGGTGGCATAATCATTTTCAAAGAGGACAGACTGTGGTCATAATTTGTTCTGCCAAAGAAATGAATCATTTTGGAGATCTTTGCCTCCTACATCTTCCATGCTCCTGCTAAAGAGAGACAGAATTTCCTGACAAAGGAATGCTTTTTTATATAAGCCATTTTTCAAATATTCTAAAATAATTATCTCTGTACCCAATGCTGGGTAATTATAGCATGTGAAGAATGTATCATATGGGAGCCCAAATCAAATATAATTTGCAAAACTACTGAACCTTTACAACAAAATGAGAACACGTACAGCAGGTGATTGTTGCTGCTTTATGTCAATTATTAACTGTTCTATAGCAATACCTGCTAAATATTTCATCTTTAAATTTTTGTGGCAGGAGTGCAAGAGAAATTTTGGCATAAAATCTATCCCATGGATTTGCTAAAAGGAAAATTTAATTTGAGCAAAAGAATGAATTTAAAGGCATACTGTCCTCTGGCTGAAACCTGTCTGATGTAATGGTGCTAAGCAATGCACCTGTTAGTCCTGAAGTACCTATCTTTAAATTGTGCTTTTACAAATAACTGATGCCAAGGAGGCACAATATGTGATTGGAGAGAAAGGATGACAAGTACTGTAGAAGCGTTGATTGGAATAAAGGCTCAGTCAGAATCACGGTGGGGGAATATCTGAGGTAAGGAAAAGGTCTTTGGTAAATCAGCTATATTACAGGATTCACTGCTTTGCTCAAGTCTCTGAATTCCTCATTTCCTCTAGAAGCTTTCATAATTTGTCTCAAATGCTATAATTTATTGAATTACTTTCAGAAAATATGTCTCTTACTTGTTCTCCCAAGCATACTGACGCAACCTTGGGTACTACCCTTTGCATTGTTATAGACTTACCCTTCTGTCTTCAAATGCTTTGTGAAGAAACATGCTAGATCCCTCTGTATATTGCTAAATGCCACAATGCCTAGCAAAGTTCCATACAGGAGATACGCATTCTATATATTGTCACTTTAACAGAGTCCATTAAAAATGTTAAATATTTCTTTACATCAATAAACTATGAAAATACCAAAATATATTCCAGATTTTCATGACAAATATTTAAATTCCTCATGGAATCCTTATATATTGTGTTGTCAATTAATAGAAGTATGTTTGGTAGGTAACATATGCCATTCTTCATGTTTGATAATGTTTAAAGCATACTAACACAATTATTAGTACTGCACGACTTTAAATAAGTACATCTTTATAATTTTTGCTTTTTAATGTATGAAGTCCTTCACAGGAATAGCTCTCTGGCTAATCAAACGAGCTTCTTGAGATGAGTTTTAAAAAGTGGATATAGTATATGAAAAAATTTGAAATTCTGGGGAGTTGTGCATGGTTTTCCAGAATTACCGTATATACTCGAGTATAAACCGAGTTTTTTCGGCACAAAATTTGTGCCGAAAATCCCAACTCAGCTTATACTCGGGTCATACAGGTTATTTGATGCGGTGCGCACACACCTAATCAAATGCACATAGTCTCCAGTAGTCTTCTGCCGTCTGCTTGAGGGGGCGGTGCTTCAGCTCAGTCCACAAGTCGCAGCTGAGCTGAAGAGGTAGGCGGCTGAACTGAACTGTATTTCACTGAACTATTTAACCCACAATATTTAATGGCACATTTAATTAAGTGAAAACCCCATTTAGGGAGTAAAGTCTTGTAAATAAATGTTTATAAATCCTGTGATTTAGCTTGATTACCTGTTAAGCTATGGTTTTCTGCACTTTATTTAAAGTTTTAAAGTTGTTGTTGCTAGTTTACAGTTTTTCTTTAGCAATAAATATTGAAAAGCATTT
>CAUYPK010107293.1:0-11100 GCA_963574355.1 Loris lydekkerianus | reverse complement strand
TAACAATAGCCCATTAGGTATTAACACAACTACCTCTATTTTTAGGACAAATAACGGTATCCCCCCCCCCCCAAAAAAAAAAAGCAAAGTAAAAAGAGTGGCAAAACAAACAGCAATTGTTGGCTAGCGTCAGAGCCACAGCTTCTCTTGTGAAATTCTGTCTTACATTATACATCAACGAAGCGTACATTTTGTGTTCTTTTTTGAAAGGGGAGTTAGTGGTACTCGTTAGTCAACCACACGAGTCCTGGACCCAGCAGAGAGACAGGCAGCATTCACTGAAGGAATGTTTTAACTTGTGAGGGAGTCCTGAGCGTAGTAAAGTCATCTAAATCTTTCTACCTGAGTTATGCTCTGGAATATGCTCTATTTTGAACTTTTCTGTATAAACTTTAAATACTAGCTTAAAATTCTAATTTTCCATATCTTAGGTTTTCATCACTACCGTAACAAATTACCACAACTGTAGCAGCTTAAACACACACATTTATTTCCTTATAGTTCTACAGGTCAGAAATCTGCGATTGCACTAAATTTTAGGTATCTGTAGGCCTCAGTTCTTTTTGGAGGTCTATTTCTTTGCCTTTTCTAGCTTTTAGAAGCTTCCTTCCCATATTTCTAGGCCTGTGACCCTCACGCTCCCAGAGCTAGCAAAGTTGCATCTCTCCAAACCTTCTGACCACAGAGGGGACAGATTCTCTGCTTTTAAGAATCCATGTGGTTAGATTGAGTCCACTTGTGTACTCTAGAATAATCTTGCCATTTCAAGGTCTCTATCTTTCATAACATCTCCAAGGTTCCTTTTATTGTATAAGGTAATATGCTCACAGGTGCTAGGGATTAGGACTTGGACATCCAAGGGATGAGAATGGGGGTGTTCTGCCAGCCACATCTTACAAAGTCTGTTCTACTGGGAGGCCCACTTCACCTGGAACTCTGAGACCCCTCCATAGACATGCTTCCTGCTTTAGGCCAAAGTGGGACAAATATTGAACTTTTCTGGGCTTTGCCTTGCAAAAGGTAGGTAATATCTCAGCTGGATGAAGGTAGAAACTTGGACAGCCTAGATTCATGTAGGTTCCTTCTTGCCACATCATCTGTGATATTATTTTAATACAAGACTCAAATCTACAATTGAGAGAACATACAGGTATAACTTTTAATCACTTACCTATTCTGCTGTTAAGTTTATCAGTGCCTTCTTTTTCTACTTGTTTAAACTTCTAAACTCCCCTCCATCAGCAATCTTACTTACCAGACTCAGTCTGCTCAAGTCCCTTCTCTTGGGGGTAATACTCTGTATCAGGTGAAAAGGCCAGAGATAACTTAAGACTACAAAGGTAATTTAGCTAATAATTTAACAAGCTTGTTTATTACGCCTTAATTATAAAATAGAAGACCTCTAGCAGTGACCTGGAGGGTTGGAAGTCCTGCTGCCATATGGCTGGTTTAACACCTCCCTGGAGGATCCTCCAGATCTTATCAGCTAAGCTGCCTACAAGTTTGGCTGCAAGAGGTGTCAGGAAGGCAGATGTTAAAGTCAGACCTAAGCTTGAATCCCGTCTCTTCTACTTACAGGTTGTATTTCAGACAATTCCTTAACCTCTCTGAGCTCCACTTGCATCGTCTATAATAATACCTAATTCACAGGGCTGTTGTAAAGGTTTAAGCGAGTTAATGCATATAAAGTGGTTAGAATCTTATCTGGGGTAAAAGTTCATTCAATACATAATGACTACTGTAGATATGTTGATTGCTCCGCTTTACTGTAGTGACCAGACTTCCTGATGGACTGATGCACTCAGGTCTCTCAATTCTTTCACATTCATCCACCAAGAATTCTCTGAGAATGTATTTGTGCAAAGCACTGGAGATGTATTACAGAGGGCAGCAACATAAGACCAAGTGCCTTCCTTAGTGGAGCTTGCATCCTACCACAGGGAGATAGACAAAACAAAACAAAACAGAATAACAGGCTCACACAACCAATATTATTTCAGATTGTGACAAATGTTATGAAGGCAATAGAGTAAAGTGACCTTGAGTAGTGGAGTGGGGTGGACAGGAGGACAGGATCAGGGAGGACCCAGCCAAGGAGATGTCATTTCAGCTGCCACCCACAAAATAAGGCCGATCCAGAAATGTGAAGAGCAAGCGTCATCAAAACTAGACAAGATGGCACACAGCATGTCAGAGAAACTAATGTCTAATAGGACAAAAGCCTGCCACGTGATGGAGAAAGATTGTAGGAGGTGACACTGTAGAACAGGGGAGGGCTGGATGATTCAGAATTCTAGGGCCTCAAGTTAACACTGGGGATACTACTCTGAAACCATGAGGAATTGTTAAACTGTAATATACAAGGATAGCATGGCTTTTACATACATTTTTACAAAATGATGGCTGCAGAGGGAATAGTTTTGGGTATAGAAGTCAGGGAACCAGTGGGTGGGTCAGAGTGTGGTGAGAAAGACTATAAGGTTATTCTGGTATTTCTGAGGAAAGACTGGATGTTAAACTCAGGACGAGAGGAGAGGCCAACAGATCAAAGGTACATGTCATAGAACAGCAAGATTTGCCTCATACTGGAAAGACAAAGCAAGCTTTTTCCTCCAAAGAAAGGTTTCAAGGTTTTTGGCTCAAGTTTCTGGGTGGTTGGCAGAGGCATTTACTCCACTAGATAGGAAAGAACATAAGAGGGACAGATTCAGAGGGTGGTTGGAAGAGAGGGATCTAGAATTCCATTTGGGACATAATTCTGGCCTATTGAACTTGATAACATAGGAAGGGGGTCAGCTAGAGATTTCTGAAGAGGAAATGACAACCGATTACTCCTAAATTTGTGTGTCTTCTTTTTCGTATGCCATCAGCATCCCGGGCATAGCTCTGTCACGCATGTGTCACCTGTTCTGTGACGACTGCATTGATTACTCAGGCCCTGCTCATCCATGAGTGAGCTCCTTGGGGACATCTTTAAAATACTAGGCAAGAGTCAATGCCTACCCCAAAGGAGTAGCCTCTCCCAAATGATCTCCAAATGAATGAATGTATTGGTGCTTTGTCCTTTAGTTTGTCATTTCTAAATCTGAGGATTCTGTTCTCTCTCAGAAAAGCATCTTGTCCAAAGATGACTAAGACCTTCTCCAATGTCCCTAACAATTTATTTATTATCAATTGTTTCTTTCCCTTCATGTATTTCCAATCAATGTTATTATACTTTTTTCAACAAATTCAAAATTCAAATCCAATAATGAGAAGGAAATGTATTTCCCCATGGCCCAGAAAAGAGATGATTATGTAGAATAAAATACAGGGAGAAGGTTCCAGAAATACAAACTTTCCACTTGACTCAGGCAACTAGGCAGATGCTGTGCTATTTCAGGAGGGAAAATGTGGTCTTTGTGGTGAAGAGGTGGGAATGACCCGTACAGTGAATAGTACAGGGACGTAGTACAGTTCTCTGCACAGTAATTGAGGGAGAGGCTTCTAGAAATAAGGAATCATGGTCACATCAGCGTGGGGAATTCCAATGACATGCAACCTCTTTTATGGAGATTTGTGACGCCTACTAACGGTGCTGGGAGATCTCAGCGATTTCTGCTTAACTCTGATTGACACAGCATTCCCCACCTTCATTTGCTCTCACACTACTTTTCATTTTTAATGACACTTTTCAAAGTGCCTTAGAAGTTGTGTTTTTGGAACATGCCTAGCTGTCACAACAGTGTCAGTGGTTGATGAGAAGGCAGACCCAAACCAAGTATGTATATGCTTTAATGCAAGTAAAAGATGTAACAGGTATGTTTGCAGAGCGGGAGCACAGCAGTGCCAGCTTTGTAGCCATATGAAAAGATCAGACATCAGTAATTTCACCTGGTTGGAATGAGCATTCCATCCAGCTCCTGAGGGCACCTCAACTCTTCTGCTCACAGGCCTCCGCGCCTGCCTGCTTGCCAGGTGCAATACCCTGCAGCTTGTGCTGAAGGCCCAGCACTTAGCTGCACGTCTCTCCTGGTACACTGGAGGCCTCCCCCTGCCAGCCAGCCTCTGGCCTCAGATCGATATTTCTCAGTATTAATTCAGCAGGCTCATTTTTCTCTGTTGTTGTAAGACATTTTCTACACTTTGTCAGAGCAAAGGCTCCTCAGTAACGCTTCAAAACTACTTGAATTACTCAATGAGAGGACGGTACTGTTCTAATTAACAAATTAAAGTAGTCCGCTTCCCTTTAAATCAGTGCTTCTCAACCTTCCTAATTCTGCGACACTCTAATACAGTTCCTGTGCGTGGCAGCCCACAGATTGAGAACCACAGCTTTAAATCATGCCCCCTTTTCATCTGTGGGAAACTGGACACACTAAATTACCTGATATTGTGGGCGTGATTTTCTCTAGCAACACACAGCATGTAACTCTTTTGGAGCCTTATTATGGACTTGTGACCTTTCCCAAACTGGATTCATTCAAATTAATGATATTGTTTCCATTAGATATCCATATTAATAATACTTAGACACCAGCAGCACTGCCCTCCAGTGTCACCTTTCTAGTCCTGACACACAGCTCTCCTCTGAGCCCCTGAAAGCTTCTTGCTGTCTGCTAATAAGACATCACAGCTTACCTAGGCTTATCTTGTCCTAGGACAATAGAACCAAACCCTCTCTGAGCCTTGTTTATTTTTTTTTTAGTGGAGATTGTTATCCTACACCAAAATATTCAGCCAGAGGCGAGCAAGTGTCCGTGCACATGGTAAGTGGGACAGGGCACAGCTTCTATCAGCCTCCACTAGCAAAGCACAAAGTAACCATTTCCACACAAGGCCATGAGCCATGTTGATACTTCCAATCAAGATCTAGTTTTACTCAGTTTTTATGTCTTCACAAAAGTATGTAGAGCATGTATGTAAGGCATGAAGAATACATCCATTTTAAACAGTAAAACCCTCTAGAGCAGGCATCCTCAAACTTTTTAAACAGGGGGCCTATTCACTGTCCCTCAGACCGTTGGAGGGCCGGACTATAGTTTAAAAAACAAAACAAAAAAACAACTATTAACAAATTCCTATGCACACTGCACATATCTTATTTTGAAGTAAAAAAACAATGGGAACAAATAGAATCACACCGCTGTATGCGGCTTATGGGCCGCAGTTTGAGGACCCTGCAGAGCTTTAAAATCTTCTTCCATGCACCCCCACCGCCTGAGGCAGTCACTCTTATAAAGTTTGTGTTTATCATGTCCTGTCTTTTTTTTTGAAACAGAGTCTCACTCTGTTGCCTTGGGTAGAGTACCCATGATACCATCATAGCTCATAGCAACCTCAGTCTCTTGGGCTCAAGAGATCCTCTTGTCTCAGCCTCGTGAGTAGCTGGGACTACAGGCACCCATAATGATGCCCAGGGAGGTTTTCTATTTTTGGTAGAAGTGGGGTCTCACAGTTGCTCAGGCTGGTCTCGAACTCCTTAGCTAAAGCGATCCACCTGCCTTGGCCTCCCCAGAGAGTTAGGATTACAGGTGTGAGCTACTAAGCCCCACCATATCCTTACTTTCCAAACATAGTTTTACCACATATTCCTAGTAATGTATCCCTAAACTATTCATTGTTTGGCTCTATTTATAAATTCTGTAGAGTATATATCGTCTTTTGTAGCTTAACTTTTGTTCACTATTGTTCTTGAGATCTATCCACACTGTCACATGCAGCTGAAGGTTATTTATTTTCACCACTATATAGATTTATGCCTATCTGATTATACAATAGTTTATTTATTCTCTAGTGGATAAAAATTTAAGTTCTCAATCAATGTTTATTTTTACAAGTGTTGTTGTTAGGAGCATTGTTGTACTTATTCTCTGAGTATACATATCAAATACTTTTGGGGAGTAGTATGTCTGCAAATGAATTTTTTCCAGTAAAATATATGTATTTTAAAACCTTTTTTGATGTAACCATATGCTTTAGGATATATTTTTAAATTTTGTGTTCTTGCTAGCAAGGTATAAAGTATTCACTTATTTTCTATTTATGGAAATATTTGTTCCATAAATAGAAAATATTTTTGTTATTTTTGCCAACTAGATAAGTGTAAAATGTCATCTTGTGACTTTTGATGTCCACTTTTCTGAACACTGGTGAAGTTCAGCATTTCTCCCTATGCTTACTAATTGCTCAGGGTCCTTTTCTTTGAAGTGTTGGTGTCTCCTAGGTCAGATAGTCTAATCTGGTGCTTAGTTCTTCAGAAATGTCTTAGACCTTCCATATAATTTTAGACTCAGCTAGTCTGAGATTTTGAATGAAATTCTACTTTGTTGACCTTCCATATAATTTTAGACTCAACTACCACTGGGATTTTGAATGGAATTCTACTTCTCAGCCTGAGAAGAATGGTTACATTTTATAACCACATGTCATTTATCTATAAACATATGCTTCATTTTTTATATCTTTAATAACTCTTAATAAAATATAAAATTTATAACTTTCTCCATAAATCCATTGATTAAGTTGTACTATGTCAAGTTAATTAACAATTTATTTTGTTTTTCATTGTATGTTTTTATAAATTATGTCTTGTCCTTTTGGTATTTAGAAATGCAATTGTCCTAAGATAATTTATAACCAGGAATGCTGTTAAATCATCTTAATAATTCTAATACATTAACTATGGATTCTTTTCTACATAACAACTGTGTTAGCTATGAATACTTCTGGTTTTATTATACTTTTATTTCTTTTTTTACCTTATACTTCCCTAGCCAGGGAAATTAAGTCAATGTTGAATAAATTTGCTGATATAATCCTCTTGTTTCTAATCTGTAATAAAATACTTTAAACTTTTTTTTTTTTTTTTTTTTTTTTTTCTGCAGTTTTTGGCCAGGGCTGGGTTTGAACCTGCCACCTCTGGCATATGGGGCTGAAGCCCTACTCCTTTGAGCCAAAGGTGCCACCCTAAACATTTTTTTAAAAATTAATTTGATATGCCTATAGATTTATTTAGAGATACAACTCACCCAACCACAGAAGTTCCTTCTGGCATAAAAAAACAATTAAAAATATAAAAAAAATTTAATGACCCTTAAATATATGAAAAAATGTTCAATCACACTAAGCATTAGAGAAATAAAAATTATAATATTTCTTATATATCTGACTTGTGAGTATTAAAAAGTATGATACTGTAATTGTGGTGAAGCTACTGAAAAAATAGGAACTACTGCATGGTGCTAGTAAAAATATATCTGATTTGAGATAGGATTTGGGGGCAGAGACAAGATGGCTTTCCACAGAAGCCAGCTTTCCACAGAAGCTCCCATCCAGAAGGAGAGTTAAAGGACAGAAATTTAGCAAGTAAACTGGTGGATTAGAGGTGTACCAAGAGAGAAGGTTGAAGAACGCACTTCAACCCTGCTGAGGCAAGCTGCGACCCCAATGATACAAACAAAATGTACAAAATCTATCACCAAGCAGATGGGAGTCCCCTGCCCCATGAGAATGGGTTGGAGTACCCAATAAACAAATGAGCAGAGTTCAAAAGTCCTCCCATTTTACTCCACGGGAGAGACCCTCTAAAAACTGGACCTACTTCCCCTACTAGGGTGCCATGGCGCTCTCCTGCCAGGCATAAAACTGTGTAAAACTGTATATATTCTCTATCTGCAACTCTGAGCTCCCAGCACTCCCCTCCACTCTCACTCTGAAGTCTGGAGGCCTGTGTCCCAGGAGTCTAGACTCTTGAGTGATTTCTCAAGGGGTGTGGACAGGGCCTGGACTGTAGCTGGTCAGTTCTGATTCTGCGGCACGGGAGTGAGGAGAGGATTATCGGCTGACAAGGAGCCGAGTAGTGGTGCCCCGAGGCACAGAGTAGCAGCCGTTTTTGGCAATAATAGGGTTCACCACTGGATATTCTGGAGTCACACCCCCTGTTTCTCTGGGCAATCAGAGGAGGCCGGGCATCTTCTCAGGTGGCAACCACCGGTGGAACAGATCTGGGACAGAAATGCAGGCCCCGTGAGTAAAGGGTTTGCCTGAGGTGGTACTGGCCTGGGTGGAGCACGGGGACTAGAAAACACATTTGCAGTGCAGGCTGACTCCTAGGGTGGGGCTGACCCAGAGGACTGCTTTACTGAGCCTAAGACCTAAGCTGCACCTGGTGCCCAGGCGAACATCAGCCTAGACAAAGGAGGGCAGGAGGCTAGAACCGACAGCTAACCATCCTGTGAATATAAACCTGGAGCAGCAAAGACAGAACTTGAGGCACAGGTTCTGGGAACTCAAAACAGTTTCTCTTCTGCAGGGGAATTTAGCAGGGACAGGAAAAAATTCCACAAAGGTGTTTTGTTTGGTCAGTAATATCAATAAGGGGTGGGGCTGGGACTGAGTGAACACCCCCAGCCTACATCAAGCACCCATGGTTGTCAGGCCTCACCTCCCCCTGCCGGATAGAGGCAGAGAGCAACGGCCTGGCTGAGGAGACATAGATCTCCTTGTGATTCACGCAGGTGCAAACCCCTGGAGTATCTGCTCATTGGAGGCAACTGGGTCACAGTCCTGAGGGACTATCAGTGACTGGGTGTGACAGAGGTGCAAGGTGGGGAAGGAGGCATCAACCTCCCCAGACTAACCTATTTGCTGGGTGGGTCCTCCTGAACTCACGGAGGACTAGAGCAAGTCATATTTGAGTAGTCAGCAGACCGCTTCAATCTAGTTGCCAGAGACCTTTTAAACTCTCCCACCTGAGACAGGTGCTGACTGAGACAATTGATTTGGACCTTTTGAACTAAGCCAATCACCCGAGGAGTATCCAAGTGGTGCCCTGGGTGTGTGGTTGTAGGAAGGTTTGATTTTCCTATTCAAATTGTTACTAATGGAGGGTGTGTGACTTAATTGCTGGTATTTCTCCAAAGCTGAGACTTAAACCCAGAGTAACTATTTCAGGTGGTTGAACAGAGACCACCTGAAAACAAGACAGAGCCATTTAGCACCACCACACCAAACAGGTCCCCAGTTTCTCAGGCCGTAGCACAGTCCTCTCAGGCCGTAGTACAGGTCCTCGGCAAAGTTCCAGGGGAAAGTCAAATGGTATAAAATAATCATGGGGTGGAATCAGTGGAAAAACTCTGGTAACATGAATAACCAGAGTAGATCAACCCCCCACCCCCAAAAGAAAGATATGGCAGATGTAACTGAAGACTCCATTCTTAAACAGATGGCTGAGATGTCAGAAATTGATTTCAGAATTTGGATTATTGCAAATAAGATTAATAGAATGGAGAAAAATTTGGAAGTATTAATTTGAGGATAAATTCAAAAGTTGTCTTAAGAATTCAACGAATTTAATGACAAAACCACCAAAGATTTTGACACATTGAAACAAAAATTTGCAGTCCTCAAAGATCTGGAAAATACAGTAGAATCCCTCTGTAACAGAGTGGAGTAAGCAGAAGAAAAGATTTATGACAGTGAAGACAAAGCTTTTAGACATTCCTAAACTCTCCAAGAGGAAGAGAAATGGAGAGCAAAATTGGATCATTCTCTCAGAGAGCTCTGGGATAATTCAAAGAAGCCTAATATCTGCCTCATTGGAATCCCTGAAAGCAAGGAAGTGGGTTCGCGAGGCACAGAGGCCCTTCTCCATAAAATTATGAAAGAGAATTTTCCAGACATGCCAAGAGATTCTGAAATTCAGATAACAGATAGTATCAGAACCCCAGCATGACTCAACCCAAATAAGACATCCCCCAGGCATATCATAATTAACTTAACTAAAGTTAATATGTAGGAGAAAATTCTGAAAGCAGCCAGACATAAGAAATCCATTACCTACAAAGGCAAGAATATTAGAATGACTGCAGATCTCTCTGCTGAAACTTTTCAAGCCAGAAGAAGGTGGTCATTGACTTTTAATCTCCTAAAACAAAATAACTTTCAACCCCGGATCCTGTATCCAGCTAAACTGAGTTTCATTTATGATAGAGAAATTAAATACTTTAATGACATTCACATGTTGAAGAAATTTTCCAAACCAGCTCTTCAGGATATTCTTAGACCTATCCTCCACAATGACTAGCCCAATCCTCTACTGCAAAAGTAAACTCACTCAGAAACTTTTGATCAAACTCCAACTTCCACAGTGGTGAAAGGATTAAAAATGTCCACTGGACTTTCAAAAAACTCAATACCCCAAATTTTCCCAAACTTATCAATATTCTCCATTAATGAGAATGGCTTAAACTGTCCTCTAATGAGGCACAGGTTGGCTGACTGGATACTAAAACGCAGGCCAGATATTTGCTGGATATAAGAATCACATATTACCTTAACAGATAAATATAGACTCAGGGTGAAGGGATAGTTGTCCATATTTCAGGGAGATGGTAATCAGAAAAAAGCAGGTGTTGGAATTCTATTTGCAGATACAATAGGCTTTAAACCCACAAAGGTAAGGAAGGATAAGAATGGTCACTTCATATTTGTTAAGGGTAATACTCAATGTGATGAGATTTTAATTATTAATATCTATCTATGCACCCAACAAGAATGCGCCTCAATTTATAAGAGAAACTCTAACAGACATGAGCAACTTGATTTCTTCCAGCTCCATAATAGTCAGAGATTTGAACACTCCTTTGGCAGTAATGGATAGATCTTCCAATAAAAAGCTGAGCAAAGAAATTTTAGATTTAAACCTAACCATCCAACATTTGGATTTAGTAGACATCTACAGAACATTTTATCCCCAAAAAACTGAATACACATACTTCTCATCAGCCCACGAAACATACTCCAAAATTGATCCCATCTTAGGTCACAAGTCTAACCTCAGTACATTTAAAGGAATAGAAATTATTCTGTGCATCTTCTCGGACCACTATGAAATAAAATTTGAACTCAGTAACAACATGAATCTGCATACTCATACAAAAACATGGAAGTTAAATAAACTTATGCTGAATGATAGCTGGGTCATCGACTAGATTGAGAAGAAAATGCCAAATATTTGGAACAAAACAACAATGAAGACACGAATTATCAGAACCTGTGGGATACTGCAAAGGGAGTCCTAAGAGGAAATTTATAGCACTGCAAGCCTTTCTCAAGAGA
>CAUYPK010107292.1:0-15328 GCA_963574355.1 Loris lydekkerianus | reverse complement strand
TCTATATTCATTAGTGATATTGGTCTATAATTTTCTTTTCTTGTTGGGTCTTTCCCTGGTTTGGGGATCAAGGTGATGTTTGCTTCGTAGAATGTGTTGGGTAATATTCCTTCTTTTTCTATATTTTGGAAGAGATTTAGTTAGTATAGGTACTAGTTCTTCTTTAAAGGTTTGGTAGAATTCTGACGTGAAGCCATCAGGTCCTGGGCTTTTCTTTTTAGGGAGATTTTGTATAGTTGATGCTATTTCAGAACTTGATGTAGGCCTGTTCAACATTTCCACTTCATTCTGGCTAAGTCTTGGTTGGTGGCGTGCTTCCAGGTATTGGTCAATTTGTTTTGCAAAATACTGTAATTTTAAATAGACCCAAAATGATGATAGAGGAAGCAAACAGGTAAAATAGAAAGATATTGAACATACCATATATAGGAAATGTATAATTTAAAACTATGATCTTCTTTCAGAAGGTTTTGAAAGGGGTTTTGTCTAATTATTACTTCCTATGATATGGCCACACTTCTACCCCAAGAGTTTGTTTTAGTTTTCTTAGATCCCAACCTTTTTGGCCCCAGGGACCAGTTTCATGTAAGACAATTTTTCCAGAGACCAAGGAGGAATAGGTGGATAATAGTTTGGGAATGATTCAAGCACATTACATCTCTACCCCAGATAATCAGGCATGAGACTCTCAGGAGGAGGAAACCTAGATCCCTTACATGCACAGTTCACAGTCAAGTTTGTGCTCCTATGAGAAGTGAATGCTGCCACTTACCTGATGGGAGGCAGCAGTCGGGGGGTGATGTGAGTGAAGAGGAGCAGCTGTAAATACAGGTGAAGCTTCACTTACTCCCTGCCGCCCACTTCCCACTGTGGGGACAGTTCCTAGCAGGCCACACAAGGTGCCAGTCTGCAACCCAGGGATTGGGGACCACAGTCTTAAGAGTTTAGGAGTTAGGGGTAGACACAGTTAGGAACAGAGATGCATCCTTTTTTAAAAAAAAGAGGACTACAAGCATCACGAAATGATGACAAGTTTCCAATACTAAAAAGGACATGAAGAATGAGAGGAAAGACTTTAAGAGAAAATAACACCATAGCATTTCATTTCATCAGATTTGCACAAGCTTACATCTTTCCCGTGCACTTCTCAGTGGTCTAGGCAGACACACTATTGCCCACCTGCAATTCCTTTCAGTACAGAGGGACAAAGCACATTCCTGAAAAACAGAGGGAGGGAACCAAGGGCTGAGAAGAGCAGCTCAGAGTCACGCACTCAGACAGTAGCAAAGAAAGTTGATGTCCTATTGGAAAGTGGGTAAAGGAGCAGCCGGCCACAGAAGCCACAATAAACATTTGTCCTCAAAAAATTACAACTGAAAAAAAAAAAAATTACAACTGTCAGCTACAGAAGGGGGAATCAAGAGTCTGAGAGCGACGCTTTGCTCATTGAGTTTGAAGCCCATACTGTGACAAGAGACCAGACAGAAGTGTGTGCAGTTAAACTTGGCACAGAAGGGGGACAACTGCTGCATTCCAAACTGCATCATTTTATAACTAAAGAGCAGGGGTGGCCAAAATAAATAGAAGGACATTAATCGAGTCTTAAAAATGCCAGTGTACAAATCCATCTCTCTCATTGCAACGAAGCTTCGACAACTTTCAGAGGGCATCATCTTGTGCAAATGACACACTCTAACTGCTAACAGCTCGGGTGTCACCAGGCAGATGTGGCTCCAGCCGGAACCCTAGCCTTACCTGCGACAGCCACTGCTGAATGCAGCTGTGATCACTTCTCTATGCACCAGTCAGCACAGAGAATGACTTTGATTGGCTGACTCAGTTTCCCTTTATAAAAATGTTCAGAGCAGCACCTGTGGCTCAGTGGGTAGGGGCCGGCCCCATATACCAAAGGTGGCAGGTTCAAACCCAGCCTCCGCCAAACTGCAACCAAAAAAATAGCTGGGCGTTATGGTGAGCACCTGTAGTTCCAGCTACTTGGGAGGCTGAGGCAAGAGAATTGCCTAAGCCCAGGAGTTGAAGGTTGCTGTGAGCTGTGTGATGTCATGGCACTCTACTGTGGGCGATAAAGTGAGACTCTGTCTCTTAAAAAAAAAAAAAAAAAAAAGTTCACACTGCGAGCCTCCTCACGGGAACTTTATGAGATTTATTGTGGTTTCTACAGACATACTTTGAAGATAAAGGCAGTGAATTTTGTATGAGTAAATACAAGTGAATGGTGCTTTTTAAAGCAGCACTTCTCCAACTTTAAAGTATGTCCGCCTAGACCACTGGGAAATACACAGGAAAGATAAAAGCTTGTGCACGTCTGATGAACAAGCGAGAAATGCTGTGGTGCTATTTTCTCTTAAAGTAGCATCACCTGGAGATCCCTTGAAAATTCTGATTCAGGATGCCTGAGTGAGGGCCAAGATGCTGCCTTTCTGACAGCTCCCAAGTCATGAGGATGATGCTGGACCATAGACCACACTTTGAGCAGCGAAGCTAACAGCATATTAATCCTTTGCAAACATAGAATGATCTTTAGGCATGGAGTTGACAAATGCAGAATTATACAATGTTAGCATGACACAGAACCCAAGAGAGTCTCCAGATTTAACTCTATAATTTTTGAGAATGTTTAAGAGACTCCTACCCAGTCACACCACAGAGTAGTGGCAGCCACAATAACACACATCTCAAGTCCTACACAGTAGGAAAAACACAACACTGTGATGGAAATGGAGAGAAAGGAAGGAAGAGAAAAGAGAAAGGAATGATTATTTCTCACACGTCTGCCTTAGTTAGACAAAAAGCATGGTCCATGATGCCCAGAACCATTCACAAGAGCTGTAGGGCTAATGAGGTTCCAACAGAATTCATCAAAGCACAAAGACTTATCATTCACATCCACACTTTCCTTGTAATCAACACTATCACATTCCGGAAAACCAAGGGAGGTGGCATGGAACCCATCCTTGCTGTTTAGTAAAAGTCTTATTTCTATGCTAGACTTTTTATTTAGCATCTGCTTTGTACCTGGTACATTGCCAGCTTCCTTATGGACAGTATTGCGTTCAATTCTCACAACAAGTCTATAGAATGGATAGAATTACTATTAATACCATTTTCTAGATAAAAAAGCTGAATTGAAAATGGGAGAGTACCATGTTCATGGTAATTCAGCTAGTCAGTGGCTCAGTGGAGGCTCAGAGTCCTGGCTGCCTACCGCAACTTCTAACTGTCTCTTTGTTTTCAAGCCTGAACTCATCTCAGTCCCATAGCTTAAGTCACATGTAAGAAGACTTCAAATTTACATATGTTCTGCACTTTTGAGCTATGGTTATTTCTAAAAGGAACTTCTTGTCCCATATTTCATCAGCTTGTGGATCTAGGATTTTTAAAACATAAGGAGCAGCCCAACTCTGCCTTTTAAACACTCAGCCCATAAATGGATTAGGATACCCTGTTGTTTAGACAGTGTATATACAATGTGTGATTATTTTTATTGACCCCACATGTCTCCTTGTTTCTTAAATCCTTGTAATCCTCTAGATATACATTTGGAGCACCATTTTCACAGAGTGTCCAAGAAAAACTGTTACGGGTATTCAAATACCCTGTGTCCTGATTTTCCATCTAGTTGATCTGTCAGTTTTTGAGAAAAGAGAAGTAAAGTCTCTAAGAATATAGATTTTCAATTCATTCATTTGCTTTGTTTGTATGTCAAAGCTATAATGAAAATCATAGGTAGCTTTATGATTCTTCTCTTTTCTTTTTCTGTTTTTTACTAATATATTGCACCTTTTCTTTCTTCCTTCTTAAGCTTTCATCCTTAAGTTATATTTTGTTCTTTAGTATTATTACTCCTGTTTTCTTTTTGTTAATGATTGCTGGGTACATAATTTTCTTTCTCTTTATTTTCAACCTTTCTGAATCATTTGATTTTATATTTGCTTGATGTAAATAGCTCAACACTGGATTTTTAACTCAACCTGAGAGTCAAGCCGTTCAGGTGGCCCATGATTCCTGGCATGCTGTTCCTTTCCGGTTCCTTCTGTTCCTTCTGCTGTTCTGTTTTGGTTTGCTATTTATTATGGATGCTTGTTACTTTTTTTCTCCCTGTTTCTTGTTAACAATGTTTTGTTTATTCCATTTGTCTCTTTGAATTACTTGGATATTACATCTATTATTTCCATTCAGTAAATGAATTTTTAATATGCATACTTAAACATATTTTCCAAGGCTTCAAATTAATGTGGTTGTTCACTAAGTATTCAATGCCTGCCTACCCTCTGTGAGGTACTGTCCTAGGAGCAGGGATTCTGGAGAGTAGAAAACAGGCAATTGCCTCATGGAATCTTCAGGCTGGCAGGAGAAGCAAGGCGTTAAGGACAGCAAAGCCATCTGCAGGTGTCTGCAAAACAGCAAGAAGGCAGGTGTGACGAGCCAGTGAGCAAAGGCAGGGTCTTGGGAGACGAGGCCAGGAAGGCGACTCATGTGGCCAGAGTCACGTGGACTGGAGGGAGTTTAGTTTTTGCACTATGTTGGGAGCCATTGGAGAGTTTTGATCAGAGGGAGGAACAACCTGACTTGGATTTAAGGGGGATCCCTCTGCCTGCAGGGTTGAGAATTTAGTGATGGGAAGCTTGGGCAGAAGCAGGAGGCTACTGCAGAACTCCTGGCAAAATCTAGTGGGGGGCCGAATCAGAGTACCACGGGGTGGTGAAAGTGGTCAAATTCCGCGCACCGTAGAACCTCAGTAAGTTGACCACCCAAGGGACTGTAACAAACGGGTCAACATGACGAACTAGGCTTGCTGTACTGATACATACATGTGGTCCATGTCCCGTCTAGTCTATGAAAATTAGGTCAATAAGGAGGTAGTCAGTGTAGGGAGGTGGTCAACTATGGAGGTTCTACTGCATTTTGGAGGTAGAGTCCAAAATGAAGTTTTCTGGAAAACCAAACGATGGTATGAGCAAAAGAGAGGAGGTGAGGGTCACAGCAAGATGTTTCACCAGCACAATGAGAGCCCTGTCCAGAGGCACCAGAATGGGAGGAAGAACTGGCTGGGATGGTGGAAGAACATCCAGAGGCAAGGTCAGGGTGTGCTCAAGTCTGAGACACCTGTTACACACCCAAGTGAGAGGAAGATGTGTGGTTACAGAGATAGGGCTGCAGTTGATGGAAGGCAGAAAGTCCTCACCATAAAAGTGGTGGTGAAAGTCAAGAACTTGGAGGAACTCGCCAAGGCAGGCAGACTTACAGCAAAGAGGAGAGTTCCAAGAATTGAGCCTTGGGACAGAAAATGCGTACAGGTCAGGAAGAGAAGGAGAAACCAGAAATCTTAAAAGACTATAAGAAAAAGCAGTGAGAATGATAGCAAGAAAATCCGTTGAGGATGCCAGGAGAAAACAGTGTTTCCAGGAGAGAAGGTCAGATTCTCTAATAGGTCAAGTTTGATGAGGCCAGAACAGTTTCAGCAGAGGGAAACGCTTGTTTGGAGTGTTTTCTAGAAAGGATGAGAGAAGAGAAATAAGACGCAATGACAGACGATACTTTTACTGCGAAGAGGAGCAAAGAAGGTCAGGCCAGGTGAAATATTTTGTTAAGATGGGAAAAATAATAAGATACCTGTATGGTGGTGCCGTGGATTGATGTGAGAGAAAAAACTGACTTTTGCAGAAGAAAGAAGGAAAACTTATGGAGAGAAGGTAGAATATCATGGCATATCGTTTTCCCCCTTAGAATGTTTTTATTAAAGAAACCAGATAATTTATTCTATCATTTCTTGAAGTCTGGATATTTCTCACCGCACTTCCATGGCATATTTAGAATGTTCTCAGTGGTGTCTAAATATAATTTTTTAATAACAGATTTTTTTTCTTTTAACAAAGTATTATGTGAAAGCACAGAAAATGAAGCTGGGGGAGGGGCACTTGGGTGTGGAGTGATGCCCACCAGGACATCCCAAAGTTGGGCCAGATTCTGTGCCACTGCTGCTGTGGGACTTGGATCTGAACAAGGCTGGGGTGGAGAATTAGGAGAGTGGCACAGATTTCTGTTAAAAGTGAGCTTTTGAATGCCTCCACTTGATAGGAGGAGCTGGGAGGAGACCAAAATCTTACTTCTTGGAATAAATAGAATGCAGATTTTCTGTTTTAAGCTATTGCCATCACTAAAGATTATTTTCCCTAGAGAGGAACCATAGGTTAACAATGGTGTTTTCAGATTTATGCATCTTTTCCTAACTGCTGACCTCCTTATTAGAAAACTAAGGTTCTAAAGCAGGCGACCTCAAACTTTTTCAACAGGGGGCCAATTCACTGTCCCTCAGACCGTTGAAGGGCCGGACTATAGTTTAAAAAAAAAACAAACAAACTGAACAAATTCCTATGCACACTGCACATACCTTGTTTTGAAGTAAAAAACGGGAACAAATACAATTCACACCTCTTCATCTGGCCCGCGGGCCACAGTTTGAGGACACCTGTTCTAAAGAGCAAGGGAGTTCATTATCCTCTCCACAGGCTGTTCTCTTCCTTGGGTATGGAGATAATGGTCCTGACCACACACATCACCAGGGCTTGCATTTTAAGTCATTTGGCCAGATGTAGCAATGCCCCTGGGCTCAGACTTTTGGTTTCTTTAACGACTATGAGGATGTGTTCTCCAAGTGACAGCATGGAGCCAGGCACACAGCTCTGGTTCCTGATCTCAGCAAGATTCACTGGCCCACCAGAAGGTCAGAACACGGCATCTTGGAGAAGAGGGATTACTAACTCAGCCTGGAGAGCCTTCTAAACTCTAATGAAAATGAGGAAAAGGGTGTTTTTCTTGCATTTTGTCTATTCCACTGAGGATGCAGAAGCCATCTTGCTATGGGTTACGTCGTCCCTGATTAGAGAGCGTCTTGGTTCTCTTGAAGTATGGCTTTGGGGTTTATTTGAAAAGTAATGAAACGAGAGGTGGCCAAGCAGGTCAAAAGAGGAAGGACAATCTAACTAGAACATGTCTATGTAGGAAGACTTTTTTTATAAGAACTGAAGGTTTCTTGTCGTCTTCCCCAGGCTTATAGAAATTGCTAATTTGCAGTCAGAAGTTATTTCACACCCTCAGATTACAAAGTGGAAAATTCATAAATATTTACCAGATTGTTGCATGTAACATAAAATTTCTTCTCCCCCCATAAACTATAAGCACATTTGACCCATCATCGGGGGTGGGGGAAGTGCAGGAAGGCAGCAAACAGAATAGGTCACTGAAACAACTGCCCCACTTGGGCAGCCAGCCTGATTCTTTTTCCCCACAAAGCTCTACTTACAGAAATAGAAAATTTCTTAAAACTCTATAAGACAGTAGCTTAAATTAAATATCCCCATTCCAACATGGAGCTGATGGGCCCAGATGACTTCCCAGCTCAGGGTCCTCACATCTGTAAAGGCTCCAGCAATCAACCATCAAGTACTGCTCCCTGAGGAAAGCTTTGCAGCAGCTTGATTCTATAGCTTCTCCTCTAATCCAGACGTCTTCACCTTGATTTTCCGCTCCTTCCCAGTCCTACCCACTGTAGGTTAAAGGCGGATAGCCCACTGCTTCAATCTAGCCTCCAGACAGGGATTGGACCTAGAACATATTTTCCTAGGTAAAGTATCTCAAGAATGGACGAAAAAAGTATCCAATGTACTCAGTATTTCTTTGAAGATTTTAATGACACCACAGGAAATATAAAACACATGATTGTTGGTACTGCATCCAAATACAAACAAGATTTTGCTCATCTGTTAGGAGACAGTGATAATGTAAACCTTGGCAAATTCCATTCAGTCTATACACTTCCTACTAAAGAAAATTAAAAGTTATCACTGCTAAATATCTTATATGGCTTATACACATTACTGAAAAGAACATAATTTGCTTAACTGTGATAGTGAAGTTTTCCTAATGAAAGTTTTTGGTCAGTTTTTGATTTACTAAGAGTGTGCAAAAATACTTCATGAGATATTTTATTTTGACAAGTGAAAAGACATCACCTCCTAAAACATGTCCCACGAGATGACTATCATCGTTGCCAGCCATAAAAAATGTTAAGATGTTGGATTTCTATAAAATCATATTTTCAAAGAATACAACAAGAACATCCTTGTCTAATTTGTAAATACACTGGATGAGAAAGCAAAAAACATTACACTAGAACAGATACTATGTGCTGTTTCTCCAAAACTGTTTAATGACCTTTGAAGAGCCCATAAAGACTAGAACAGGGCAGAGCTCCTGGATCCCTGAAATGCTGTGTGTCTCAAAAAAAAAAAAAAAACCCTAACAAACAAACAAACAAACAAACCAAAAAGCTCAAGGCTGCTGCATGGCATCTACATCAAGGGAAAGTTCATGCATGGTGAGGACAGAAAACAACAGGGAATGAGAAGGGCCCTCTGGACACCTCCCTTCCTCCTGACCTCCCACCAGGCCATCTGGCCTACCTGACTGACCAATTGAATGAATGAGTGAATGGATATCTTCCTGGTACAACTAAAAGTGGGTTTGATGGAGGCTGGGGAGGAATGGTATGAGGACAGTGAAGAAATATGGTACAATACTAGAGAAAGAGGGAGGGAAAATCAACTTAAAGGATTTTTATGTTGAAGGTAAAAGGATACGAAGGATAAAGGTACATAAACACTGCCTGCCTCTATTAAAATGCATTTTCAAAAAAGCTATACAATTAATATATTCAGTTTTATTGCTCCTTAATTCTTTTAAAAATATAGCCAATATCAAGCCATGAAAAGAGATGGAGGAAATGTAAATTCACATTACTAAGTGAAAGAAGCTCCACACTCTAGGATTCCAACCACATGGCGCTCTTGAAAAGACAAAGATACAGAGACAGTAAAAAGATCAGCAGTTGTTGGGGTGGGGGGTGAACAGGAGGAACCCCGAGGATCTTAGGGCAGTGGGACCGCAGGGGCATTGTGCATGACACAGCAAAGGTGGATTAGAGGTAGATACGGGGCACTTTACACATGTCAAAAAAGCACAGAATGTACAACACCAAGAGTGAACATTAATGCACACTACAGACTCTGGGTGGCTGTGAGGTGTCAGGGCAGGGTCATTGACTGTAACAAACTGGACCGTGCTGGTGAGGGGTGGGAACACTAGGGGGCGTTGGCAAGGAGTATACAAGAAATCTCTGCACCTTCCTCTCAATTTTCCTGTAGATCAAAAATTGCTCTAAAATGTTGATTCTCTTTTTTTTTTTTTTTAAATGCATTCACCATTCCAAAATATAAAATATATTTTATGACTTTTATACAAACATACGACATAGTCATATAACATTATCTATGTGTATACTTTCATATGCACACAAGACAATCATGCTGTTATATATGTATATAGAAAATATATACAAACCCTCCTTTTCAAAAGATCGCCATCAGACAGGGTTGATTTTGCTTGTGTTTTTATGAGGCTTTTTTGTTTATTTTTTTGCCTTCTAAAACACACAACACTGCAAACTCCAGGTCTAAGGCTCCCGTGGAATCTGTACTTTGACTGAAATGCAACGTTTATTTCAAAGCATGCCCATTTTTTAGTATGCTGTCAATCGCTTTCCATAGTTGCTATGTGTCTCTAAATCCACATTTTATACCACGTTGCAATTCAATCTTCTTCAGCAGATACACAGTTCAACAACATCCGGGGGCAGGAAGGGACGCACTGATTCATAGGCGATAAAAATTGACAGTAAAGCCACAGATGTAGCAGAGTGAGAATTACCACACCAGCAGGAACTAGAGATAAAAGAGGATTACACAGGATGAAATGTAGTAATTGACTACAAGTCACTGAAAAGTACCAGATGGATGTCACTGCTCTATATAACTCTAATGTGCCTGTAGACTTTATTGAACATCACTAGAGGCTCACTTTTAGTATTTTCTTGAGTGTAATTGAAGTTTATTGATATGCTATTATTGCCCAGTTTAGATGTTACCATAAAAAATACAGTTTGATGCGCTTATATCTCCATAGAAATCTTGGGCTTTGCAGCTTAAAATAAAAGCTCATAGTAATAATTGCCATAATATTTATTCCTCTTCTTCCATTAGTCCTTACCATAGATTATGGACAGTAACAGCTCCAGATAGCATTGAAATGGCAGGGATATTTTCAAGGATTGGTGAATAAAATATCACACATGCAATTTTAGACACTACCAAGGGAGACTTACAAAGGATTTTTGTGTCGAAGGTAAAAGAAAACAAATTTATATGCTGAGATGAGTTGCCATAGGTGGTGCAGTCCCTATTAGTCTTCATGGGTTTATTTCCCATTTACTTTTCAACATAGGACTCGGATAAAAATGACTGTCCATCCAAGCTACAATATTCATTCTGTAAACAGAAATCTCAGATCTCAGCAAAAGACCCCCCCAGCATAAGCACAGACCATTTCTCTCAGCAGCAAACATTTTAAATTAAGCTGGAAATCATGAGAGTGAAAACGAAGGCTTTTCAGAGCAGCAAAGAAAAACTCTTCTTGGGAATTCCAAGCACACCTCGAGTCTTACCGCTGACAAGGTAGTCTAAACTGGTAAGAAGCTGCTGTAAGGCCCAAGGCAAAGGGCTACACAATCTGATTCCACATTCACAAGATGGAAACTAAATTCCTTTGCTAAGGAAATGATTTAATTTTGAACTCTGGTGAGCTGAATTGAGCAAAATAATGCCAAGAAAAGAAAACTGTGTGGCCTGGTCCCTGGAATCCAGGACTTCTGGAGGAATCGGGGTGGGGGATCCCAGCTAAGGGAGATCCCTTTCATTTTCTCACCCCCCACTCCCTCAAACCCGCACACACACACTCATCCCATGGACGCATCCCACAGGTCTCACCCCAAACACACTCTTTCCATGGGTTGCCCAACTTCAGCAATAGGAGCAATGTGCTAATATGTTTGTGGTAAGAACCACTCTCTCCCCTGTGCTTCCAACCCCAGAGTACTATTTCTCAAAGGCCCTTTGTCCATGGACCACATGTGTGGAAATCTCCTGGAGTATTTGTTTAAAATTCAGATCCCTAGGCCACACGCCAGCCCCATTAACTCAGGCTGTCTGGAAATGGAGAACAAGGAATCCGAATTATTGATAAGCAACTTAGGCTAATCACACTCACAGGAAAGTTTGAGAAGCATTGACTTAGAGTTTGCAAAGGTCTGCATCTGACATAAGGAAACCAAGTAAAGGGAAGCATTGGTACAATGTTCTAAAAAGGAAAAATCTTCTAGACACACGACTTCTAACTCCAGATCTGGAACATAGTAGGCTCTCAATATGTTGAATGCACGCATGCATGAAAAACTTTGAAAGAATAAGGGATTCAGGATAGGATGTCAGCAAGATGGCCAGCTAGAAGCTTCTAGCACTGACCACCTACCCCACCCCACCCCCCACAAAAAAGCCAATGAATAAACAACACATTTCAACCAAAATAACTAAAGAAGAACACTGTGGAACAGCAAAGAAGCAGCAGAAACCCTAAGAGCACAGAAAGCAAGGAGGCCACAGAGGGAAGGATGGAAACACCTCACTTCTGCCACCCTATCCTCCAGGAGGTACCAGCCTGGACCCAGATGACAATACTTACTGCAAGGAGAGGGTAAGTAAGAGGACCCCAGCATTCACCATCACCACTGCACACCACCTGCAGTCCTCATAGGCTAGGACAGCTGAGGAAGGTTCTTGGAGGGCCCTCACTGAGCTACTCCCAGAAAAGCAGTAGCCGGCACTATTCCCCACCACTGCAACCCTGCTCTGGGAGCGAGGAGCCATTGCACTCCTCTCCATCCTGACGCTCAGCCACCACTGCCCTCTGCCCACCTGGGAGCAAGCCATCCCCAACAGACACACTGCTACCTGCTGGCCCCAAGGTCAAGCTACTGAAGACCCACCAAATCCAAGTCACTGGTGCTTTCTCCCCGTAGGGCTGAGCTGAAATGGTGCCCCATCACTGGGAACCTGAAACCCCCAAGTACCAGAGGGGGCAGGCCCTCCTCCCTGTGCCACCGTTGAGCCAGCATTCTATCCTCCAGGGGCTCTGAGCCTCCCGCACATCAGAGCAGTTGCACCTTCCCACACCACAGCTGATGTGGCACCCAACCCCCAGGCGTCCAGAGGCTCCACTGACCCATGTAGCTGCACCTTTGGAGGCTGAGCAGATACGGTGCCTCAAGTCCCAGGGAATCAGAGCCTTGGCTGAGCTGTGCTACCCCACCCTCCATCCCGAACAGCCACAGAGCCCTACCTACTTGGAACTGAATTAGCCCCTTGTAATCAAGCTGCTGAGGTGCCCTGTCTTTCTGGGAAGTGGGGTCATTGCTGTGCCATTGCCTGCCTCCTGGGTCCCAACCCATGGTGGCATCACACCATTTGGAGGTCCTTGCCATTGTTGCACTTTGCTCACAAAGCCTGGGTTACTCCCAGGGTCCATAGGTACCACTGCACCATATCTCATCCTCCAGAGCCCAAGCTGTCACTCTATCTTCTGGTCCTGGGTCCCAAATTGCAACTGTGCCCTGCTCCTTGGGCCCTTGCCTCCAGAGTACCATTTCTTCCTCAGAGTGATGTCAATGCTATGTTTGATCAGAGCAACAGATCTGGCTTAGTTTGAGAACTGCATCCACTCCTGCCTTGGAGAGTGAACCTGTGCCCTTAAGCCCCAGATTCTACAGTTGTTTCTCAAAACCCTCAGCCTAAGAACCCAGCTTCACAGCTCCTCTGAGCAACTATGTCCTGGATTCCAGTGCCTCTGTGGCTATCTGTGAGCTGTGCTGGACCCAACACCAAGAGAGATCTCCTCAGGTAAGACTCCTGCTATGAAAAGGACAAGACCAGGAGGATCCTAAAAGCCCTAATAACCTAGATGACTAAAGCCTGCCATCATTATAAACACTGATTGCAGATGAAGAAGCTGCACAGAGAACACACCATTGCACCACCCTCAACCAGTTATCCCACCCTATCCAACCAGCACCTTCAGGCCCATTCATGGGGCAAAATTTTCCCCTATGAAGGTCACTCTGTAAATTTTAGAAGAGGTGACTGTACCACCACATACGCAGACATGAATCAGGTACACAAGAAATATCAAAAAGCAAGGACACTGGGCACAGTGGGTAATACTTATAACCCTGGGACTCTAGGAGACTGAGGAGTGAGGATCACTTGAGACCAGGAATTCAAGATCAGCCTGAACAAAAGCAAGACTCTGTCTCTACTAAAAATAGAAAAATTAGCCAGGCATGGTGGCACAGTCCTATGGTCCCACCTACTCAAGAGGCTGAGACAGGAGTGAGCTATGATGACACCACTGCACTCTAACCTGAGCAACAAGAGACTCTCTGTCTCCAACAAACAAAACAAAAACAAACGAAAGGAAAAAACAAGGAAACAAAATATGACCCCATTAAAGGAATACAATAATTCTCCAGTAACTGACCCCCCAAAATGAAAATTTGGGAATTCCTTAAAAAAAAATTCAAAATAATGACCTTAAGAAAACTCAGTGAGCTACAAGAGAATACAAATAAATAAATTAGTGAAATCAGGAAGATAATTCATGCTCTAAATGAGAAATTAAATAATGAGATGGATATCATAAAAAGGAACAAACAAATCTTTCAGCTGAAGAATTCAATGAAATAAAAAATTTCGTTTGATGGCTTCAACAGCAGACTACATTAAGTAGTAGAAATAATCAGTTAACTGGAAAATATATCTTTGGAAGGAATTCCCTCAGAGTAAAAAAAAAGAAAAAAAGAATGAGAAAGAGTGAATATTGATGTATGCGACTTATGGAACACCATTAAGTGAACAAATATTCACATTATAAGATTTATAGAAGGAGAAGAAATAGAGAAAGGAACAGAAAGCTTATTTAATAAAATAATTACCGAAAATTCCCCTAGCTTTGGAGAAATAAGGATGTCTAGATTCATGAGGTTCAATCGTTCTCAAATAGTTTCAACAGATAATCTCTAGACTGTAAAGGAGGTTCTCAGCAGACATCTTGTTGTCTAGGGGAGAATGGGACAACATATTCAAAATACTGTAAGAAAAATAAAAGACTGTTCGCCAAGAATACTATGGCAAGCAAGTCTGTCCTTCAGAAATGGAGAAATAAAGTCTTTCACAGACCAACATAAGCTGAAGGAATTTATTATTACTAGATCTGTCTTGCAAGAAATGCTTAATGGAGTTCTTTAAGCAGAAACAAAAAGATGATAATTACTATTATGAATATATATGAAAGTTCATATAAAACTCACTGGTGGAGGTAATTACATGGTCAAATCCAAATACTCCAATACTTTAATGAGGGTATGTAAATTATATATTTCTCTTGTATGAAAGTTAAAAGTCAAAATGGTCACAAGTTCAGGCCTCCAGGACTTCTATCAAACTGGCTTCAAGTTGGGGTTCCCATTACCCTCTCTTTGGGTTTGATTAATTTGCTGGAACAGCTCACAGAACTCAGGGAAACACATTTGCCAGTGGATGATAAAAGACACTAGAAAGCACACAGATGTAGAGAGAAGCACAGAGCAAGGACTTGGGGAAGGGCATGGAGTTTCCCTGGCCCACCCCCCGCAGGAATCTCCATGTGTTCAGCTCTCCAGAGCCCTGTTCCTTTGGGGGGTGGGGTGTTGGCACCTTCCTTACGTAAGCATAATTGAACATGATGGGACATGATGGGACAAAAAGCACATGATCTAAAGCCAACAAGACCTGTGGGTTCAGACTTTCCTTGGCCTCTCTGTGCAGCCTTCCATCCTCTAGGGCATGAGGACCTTTTCACCCACAGTCAAATTAGAGCCCTCCCTCTGCAAGTGAAAGAGGGACAGAGAAAGTCTGAGAGAGAACGTTCATTTCCCGAATGCACACCTCAGAAACAAAAAGGATCATAAGAGACTGTTAAAAACAAATACACATATGTGACAACAAATTAGATAATCTAGAAGAAATGAGTAAATGCCTATAAAAATATCCCCTGTGGATGGGCCTACATGGTTTTTCACCCTACCTTCTTCCCCTGCTACCCTTATTTACCCTTCACCTTTGGGCCCTGTATCCCCAAATAAAGGTTAGAGGCAGTTAAATCAGGTCGAGGTCCAATATCACCGGCTCATTAACCAAAAATCTAACTATTATTCTTCACCGCCCTCCATAGCACCAATGACGGGTAAGATTCCCAAAGTGGGGACAACCTAAGACAGGATATGGAGAGGCTGCATGGTGGATTACATTCATAGTACCCAAAGACG
>CAUYPK010107290.1:0-32060 GCA_963574355.1 Loris lydekkerianus | reverse complement strand
CCCCCCCCACTGCCTTGGACTCTGCCAACTACTACTAATGGGTTAGTGGTTGTCATAGTCTCAGTTGGTATCACCCTTCCTCCCCCTCACCTCTGCCTTGGACTGTACCACCTCTCCTAATGGGTTATTGGTTCTCCTAGTCTCAGTTCAGATCACCCTTCTGCCTTCCCACCCACTTCTGCCTTGGACTGTATCACCTACTCTTAATGGGTTATTCCTTGTTCTAGTCTCAGTTGGTATCACCCTTCTCATCCCCCCACCTCTGCCTTGGACTCTACCGACTACTTCTAATTGGTGAGTGGTTTAGTCTCAGTTGGTATCACCTTTCTTTGCTTGCGCCTTGAACTATACCAACTAATCCTAATGCGTGATTGTGTTTCCTAGTTTCAGTTGGTATTCCCATTCTTCACTGCCCCCCCACCACTGCCTTGGACTCTACCAACTACTACTAATGGGTTATTGGTTGTCCTAGTCTCAATTGGCATCACCCTTTCTCCCCCCTCCACCTTTGCCTTTCACTGGACTAACTACTCCTAATGGGTGATCTGTTGCTCTATTCTCAGTTTGAATAATCTTTCTTCCCTTCACCTGCCTTGGACTGTGCCACCTACTCATAATGGGTGATTGGTTTTCCTAGTCTCAGTTGGTATCACCCTTCTTCCCTCCCACCCACTTCTGCCTTGGACTCTACCACCTACTCTTAATGGGTTATTGGTTGTCCTAGTCTCAGTTGGTATCACCATTCATTCCCCACCCTTCTGCCTTTGACTCTACTAACTCTCCTACTGGGTGACTGGTTTAGTCTCAGTTGGTATCACCCTTCTTTGCTTCTGCCTTGGACTCTACCAACTCTCCCTAATGGGTTAATGTTTTTCCTAATCTCAATTGGTTTCTTCATTCTTCCCGGCCTCTCCCCCTCCACTACTGCCTTGAACTCTACCAACTACTCCTAATGGGTGATTGGTTGTCCTACTCTCAGTTGCTATCACCCTTCTTTCCCCACCCCACCTTTGCCTTGGACTCTACCAACTACTCCTAATGGGTGATTGGTTGTCCTGGTTTCATTTGGTATCCCACTCTGTTCCCCCTCCTACTGCCTAGGACTCAACCAGCAACTCCTAATGGGTTATTAGTTTCGTTTCAGTTTGGTTCACCCTTCTTTCCCTTCACCTGCTTGTGCCTTAGACTCTACCAACTTCTCTTAATGGGTTATTGTTCTTCCTACTCTCAGTTGGTATCACCCTTCTTCCCCTCCTGCCTCTGCCTTGGACTCTATCAACTACTAGTAATGGTTGATTGGTTGTGCTAGTCTCAGTTGGTATCACCCTTCTTTTCCTCCCTTGCCTTGGACTCTACCAACTACTCCTAATGTGTGATTGGTTGTCCTAATCTCACTTGGTATCACCATTCCCCCCTTCTGCCTTGTACTCTACTAACTACTCCTAATGGGTGATTGTTTTAGTCTCACTTGGTATCACCCTTATTCCCACACACCCCCTTCTGCCTTGGACTCTACCAACTATTCCTAATGGGTGATTGGTTGTCCTTGTTTCACTTGTTGCAACCTTTCTTCCCCCCCCCCTTCTGCCATGGACTCTAGAAGCTATTCCTAATGGGTGATTTGTTGGCCAAATCTCAATTGTTATCACTCTTCTTCCTCCCACCCCACGATGTTTCTTTTTAATATAATGAGAATATAGTCTTTCTGTGAAAAATTCACATTGTATGGAAGAAATATATAATATGAAAACACATCTTCATTCCTCTCCAAATAACTCTACCCAACGTAATTATCCAAAAGTGGTTATTTCTTCTGGCTATCAAAAGGTTGTTGGATGTTTTTCAAAACATTTTCTATGCATACAAATTGTATGCAATAAATAAAATGTACATTAACCCTATCTCTCTATGACACATTAACTATAATATAGTATATAAGGTATATTTCATTCATACATACACACTTTACAAATAATATGTGGACTTTTTACTGATTTAAACTCATCACATGTCATATTCAACAGAAATCCAAATTTAACTTGCTAAAGCTTTGAACTCTAATATATGCTTTTAGGAAACTTTTTGAACAGAGAATGGGGTGTGAGAAGAATATTCCTGTATTCTCTTCATGCACAACCAAGTTTTCAAAAATTCCTCTTTAAATAATTCTCTCCCTCAAAGTTACCAAGATGTCTCTCTCTTTTGACTCGTTTGTTTATTTTTTTCCTCTGTCCAAAAACTCTACCCCCCCCCCATTTCTTCTTTCCTCAGGTAGCTGCATATTCAGTCTAATTTGAATCAAATTAGAGTCTGCAAGCATATTTTAGTTAGTATTTCCACCAAATTACTTCTAAACAACACTGCAAAGATTCAAGATCTGAGAGACACAAACAAATAAAAATCCTCCTTAGGAAAGGAAAGAGATTGTGGGGGCAGGTGAAAAGTAATGGATTACATATATAAACGTTTAGTATGTATCAAAATTGTAAGTGTATATGTGTTTTGTGTATATGATGCCTTATACAATTATTCTATATTCTGTAACTTTTACCCCATATTCTGTACCTTGATGTTTGTTTTTTTTCTTAAGTAGGCTTCCCAAGTTAGTATATATATATATATATATATATATATACATCTCCACCTCATTTCCCAAAAGTATTACATACTCAATATACCTTCCTAGTGGGTATTATGTTATTTTCATTGTTTTGAAAATTATAAGCACTGAAACTGCATTGCACACATATTTTGACCCTATTTTATTTTAGAATGCTGTGCAGTTTGTCCTCCTACTATTTCTATATGTCAAATGATCTATAAAATGATATTCAAAAATTCTTGTCTGAATCTTCATTAAAGTTCCAAAACTGAGGATAACATGAGTTAATTATCCCCATAATCTAATGCCAGGGCCAAGACACTGCCAGGGATCTTCTCAGGGTTTACTAGGAAGTAGATTCTCTTTCCCATTACCTTACACAATCCACAAAGAAGGAGAGTACACTAAATAATGGTGTTCTATGAAGGAGGGGATTAATAAGAGTTTAGTGAACTGTTCACCTAAAGGAGTACAGAGTACATTTTGGATGTTTTTCTCTCATCTCAACTACCAATATTTGCTGCTCTTCATCTGAATGCTGTTTCTGAAGTTGCAGATGCACAGGGAAAAGTGAAAATGTTGGAGAATGAATGCCCAAGGAATAACCTCAACCAATGACACCATCATTTGTGCATAAATACCTTAGCTCCCTTGCACCTCAGGTGTAAGAATTCTGATGTTTCCTCAGCCCTACTTGCCCACTGATGTAGATATCTTAATAACACACCATTTTATTGACTTCCTTTGTTCCCTTTCTCACTTTTACACTCCCCACCAATATTTCCCAGGATCACCTCCCAAATAAACTACTTGCACTTGAGTCTTCATCTCAGGGTTGAGAGAATATTACTTAAAAGACATCAGAGTCATCAGGAAGAAATGTAGATTGACATCCCCCTCCTAATTGTGTGTGTGTGTGTGTGTATGTGTCTGTATGAGTGTGCTTGTACATGTGTGCCATACAAAAGCTTTATTTACAACTGAATCAGAATATGGCAATTAGGCAGTGTTCCAGATCTTTCTTAGGTATTTTGACATATAACACAATATAATCATTTTGGAAAATTCTACTAGAGCTATACACGTACTTGTCCTATAACACAGTAATTCTTCTCTTTGGTATACCCAAAGAATGAGTTCATATCTCCACAAAAAGACAAATATGAAGATATTCATAAGGGCTTTATTTGTAATAGCCAAAAGATAGAGATAATCCAAATGTTCATCAAAAAGTAAGGTGAATAAATAAGTAGGAGTGTATTCATACAACGGAAAATTACACAGCAATAAAAAGAACAGGCTACTGGTACACATAAAAACATGAAGGAATTCCACTCACATTAGTTTGAGTAAAAGAAGCCAGATAGAAAAGAACATATGTATGATTTCATTCATATCAAATTCAAGAAGAGGCTAACTAAATGATGAAGATAGGAGACAGAATATTATTGATTCTTGGGGGTGAGTGAGATAGAAGTATAGATTAGGCAAGGGAAAGGAAAGAACTTTGGAAAGTAATGAAAATATTCTATGTCTTTATATGACTGATGGTTATAGTAATGGAAGAAGGAAGGTTAGGAAAATATGGCCTTATACAGTAAAAATTACCAAGCTTAAGAATAGCATACTTAACACAAAGTATATCTATTATATCTCAAAGAAAATAAACTCCAACATAGGCTGTCATAAAAACATAGAAGCAATTTATCTTAATTATATGTAATATGGCTAAAGCAAGATGTCTTTCAATGTCCAACATATGAGTGTATCTAAAATGATTAAAATTCAATAGACCTGATTGGTTGGAATAACAAAAGTGGTTGGCAATTATACAGTCACTCTTTTGCTTAAAGGCTTTATAAACTGATCTCACTATATCAGCATTATGAACAAAGTAAGTCTAATCAAAAGAACACTTATCTTGCATCCAAAAGGGTTAGTTTTATGAAAAAAATATTTTAAGACCTCAAATCTGAATACATACCCTTGTTTTTACTTATTATTCAATACAGGGGAAGTGCCATTAGGATTATCATAGGCCTGAAAAAAAATTTGAGAGGCAATGTAGCCTAGTGATTAAAAAACATCTCCATTTCTTAGAAGTGTGACTTTGGGCAATGGCTAAGTTTGGGAATAATAACTCTGAACATTAAATATGTTAATATGTTTATAGATCTTAGAATAGTGCCTGGCACATAGTGTGTGCTACTACATTTTAGCTGCCTTCATCGTTTAAAAGAAATCAGATGGCAAGTACAGAAGAAATTTGACTAGCATGATGTCTCCTTTCCAATTCAGAAAAGTCTCAACTTTTGTGACTTGCCTTTGTAAATAATAATATATTTTCCAAAAACTATTTATTCTCATGTGTCCATATTCCTTTAACAACAAAGACTCTAGAGCAGTGGTTCTCAACCTGTAGGTCATGATCCCTTTGTAATAATGCAAATACATCCGGCATATCAGATATTTACATTATGATTCATAACATTAGCAAAATTACAGTATGAAGTAGCAATGAAAATAATTTTATGATTGGGGGTCCCCACAACACGAGGAACTGTATTAAAGGATCGCAGCATTAGGAGGCATTAGGAAGGTTAAGAACAACTTCTCTAGAGTTCTGTTGCACTGTAGGATGGTTATAGTAAACAATAATGTATTATATGCTTCAAAATAGCTAGAAGAGAGGATTTTGAATGTCCTTACCACAAAAAAAATGACAAGTGTTTGAGGTGATGGATATGCTAGTTACCCTGATTTGATCATTGCATGATCTGTATATGTATTGAAACATCATGTTATACGTTATACATATGTATGATTGTTATACATCAATTAAAAACAAATAAAACATATACAAAACAGAGACCCTGTAGGTATAATAATCTTAGGATACACATGTATTTTGTCAGGCTCAGAAGTAAGCAAAGCTCCCCTGGCTGATCTGCCAATCTGTGAGTAGGAGAAGAAATGCATATTGTTGAATACCACTGAATTTTGGAGTTGTTTGTTAAGTAACATTGTATGTCAAAAACTGACTAATACACTAGGGAGCTTATAGTCTAGAGCAGAGGTTGGCAAACCATGACCGGTGAGCCGATTCTGGTCCATGGCCTATTTTTAGATGGTTCATGAGCTTAGAAATAATTTTTACATTTTAAAAGGGTTGTTTAAAAACAACAAAGAATGAAGAACATACAACAGAGACCCTATAGGGCCTGCCAAGTCTGAAATATTTATTGTCTGGTCATTTACAGAAAAAGTTTGCCAATTCTGGTCTAGAGGAAAGGGTGAGGGAAATTCTCACCATGGCAAAAGAGGGGATATTCTTATGAACTACATCCCTGCCTGGATGGCTGTCCCTAACTGGACTTTGACTATATGTTGCTGAGTGAATAAGAGGCCAGTGCACTTTGGGGGAGGTTGTGTTTGTATGTGTGTGGAAACACAAGAGATGGGCAGGATTTATACCATCGACATAAGCAACTGATGGCTGTGAAAGTATTCCCAGGAGGCAACACTGTTCACACAGATAACCAGGGAAGAGACTAGTAAAAGCCTTATAAACTGGAAGTAATTTCTGCAGGTCTAATAGTAATTCATAGCCTCTCCATTTCTCTACATCTGGTTATAAACAATTCGTAAGTCCCTCCTGGTTTTTTCCCTCCGGCAGAACATTTGTTGTTCCCAACCCCCAGTCCCATCATTTGCTGTTCTTTGATCTACATTGGTAGTGCTGGCTCTCATTGTACAGTGACCTTTTAGAAAATATGATGAAAAAGTTATCTCTTAGCAGACTGAACATGTGCTAGTACATGTTGCTTCTGCTATGTGTTTGGACAGATGCTGTTGAGTGAGTAGGTAAAGGCAGTGAGAAGTGAAGCAGAGGTACTCAATAAGTAGCATCACATTAACAGAACCATCCAATAGCTGGTAATGAAAAGGAGACATTGCTTATAACCAGATGTTCATATTAGGAGACAAAAGAGTTCTCTGTACACTGCCCCTTTATTGGTGGAGAAAGATCCTAGAGGAACATGGATCATTATCTGTAATATTTACATTATATAGATCAAGATTATTTTGGCAGAAAAATTTTTTTACTCCAATCTACCTTTGGTACTTCCTCCTACCAAAATATTGTGTACAGGGGTGCAAGCAAGTGTTGCAGAACAAGGTTGTTTCTTTATTAAAAGATATAACTTGTATTGATTCTGTTTTATCACATATATTTTTTATTTTTAATAGTAATTTGAAAAGAGTCTGAAAATTGAATTGCTAATAGGGAAAGATTTGGTGTTGGTTGCATATACATGTTATGCCTAAAACCAATGTCCCTTTTAGAAAAGCCCAAGAGCAGAGTTTAGGTCATAAATATAGGTCTCTCCTTACTGTTATTTTATCCCTTATTCTAGCGTTTGTTGACATTTCAATGTTACCAATATAGCATTGGAGCTTTACATTTGCTCTGATTTTTAAAAATCTGGAGCTATACTCCTGGTATTTGGAATTTCTTTGTACTTTTATTTGTAAGGACAGGAGGAAACTGCAAAATAGTTATTGACCTGAAAACAACATATATTTTTTAAAACAGGGACTATGTGGATGTAATAATCTTAGGACAGCAGTGTGCATTTTGTCAAGTTGATGTTGATGAAATTTTGGAAAGCTTCGATCCAGTCCTAGGCTCGTCTTCGCAGCTCTTGTCACCTCAGTTAAATCAGTTCATCTATATTTTTCCGTAAGTTCTAATTCAGGCCTTTGTGAGGGGGTATGAGGGCTACCAAAATACCTTTTCACCCAAAATATTTTATCACCTGGGTGCTTGAAGTAAAGGTGGTCTTTGAGGAAAATGAGAAAACCTTTTTGGGGGCATTAAGACACCCCAAAGATAAACTTCAGTTTCTTAATTTTGACTGGAGTTTGTTTTGGGGGTGTGAGAAGTTGATATAAAAACTTTCCTTTAAACCTACCTCTTGGAGAATAGGCATTATTTGTGATGTGGCTTGAATTCTCTGGAGAAAAGTCATGTTAGGGCAGGAGGCTTATTCTTGGTACCTGAACACCTTAGAAATCAGGATGGAGAGATTCTTACTCTGGGAGGATAGAATGCTCCCTTCTCTAAATGCAAGGAAGTAGGCTTGGTACATTTCACATAGCCATTCTGCTTCTATGACTTCTGGGGAACGTTAGTGAAGGCATGATGTTTGGACTCCTAAAGGACACTGTGACATCACAGTTTCAATGACTATGCAATCACATTTTCATAATAAAACACTCAGCATAGGCTTGGTTTTCAACCTTTTCTTGTTTTAACCCAGGTTCCCATCTCTAGTCTCCATATAATTTCATCTCATCCTATTCCATCCTATTATAGTTCATTCTTTTCCATTTGATTCCAACACATTGTCAACCAACCTTCTCCACAGCTACCTTCTGAGTATCTACTCTGTATAAAGCATTGTTGGGTGCCATGAGATAGAAGGTGAAGTAGTCATTGTAAAACCTTCAAGGAACATAGGATCCAATTGGAGAGATCAGATAATACATACAAAAATTTTAAATAACATAAAGCCACATGCTACTAAGTGATTATTTATAAACACACATTAAGCATTTAAGAGAAGAAAAATATAGTTTTAGATGATGGAGATGGCTTCAGGGCAAAGATGAGTAGTTTTTATAGAGACAGGGAATAAGGAGGGCATTCAGGATAATGGAAATAATAAATGAAAAAATGTACACTTGATCTTAGTCAAAAGGCCAAGAAGCAAAGAAATGTATTTTTATCTTTCTTCATGTGCTTACCACAGCCCATAAGCTTCTACTATGCTGGGAGCATTGAAGACAATGTGTTCATTTTTATTGATCTCGCTCACATTTTGTTCCCCATGGGGACAGAAATGACTTACCTGAGTGGTAGAATGGTTAGCCTGTGACAACCCTGGGTCCATGATTTTCTACAGAATTGCACTGATAGAATGGAGATCACTATGTTTGTGTGCCCCCCCCTTTTTTTTGCCCATCTGTGTTTGATAAGCTGTGAGGCAAACCACATTTCCTTAAGTGTCTGGATCTTGTCTGTATGTAGATCTACTTCCCTTTATGTGGGTCTCAAGGTCTACACTTAGGATAAAGAAGTAGGAAGTAGATTCAGCTTCAGATCTGAGTCATATTCTTTAAGACATCTTTAGTAGAAATAAAGCTGGTATTTTGACTCCCATCCCATCCCTATATCATTTTACCAATTATTTCAAAATTCAGAGGAACAAAGTATGAATAATTATCACTTATGGGTCATAGCATTATGCATTCATGAACATAGAATGTTTGAGATGGGTGGAAATGAAGAGGAAAAGGAAAGGAGAAGACTGGTCAGCCAGAGGGCCTTTGGCAGGACAAAATCAAATAGGCAATGAGATGGGGTAAGAAGAAAGGACAGACTGCAGAAGGCCTTGGTTGCCAAAATATGGATGGTAATGTTCATAGTCTAGCCACTGCAAGTAAGGTGTAAAATTCATTTCAACACAATGAGTTAAATGCTTAATGCTATTATAAAGATGCTTCGAGAGAATGGGAGAGGCGAATTCTTGAAAAGTGTGTCAGGAGATGCAAGAGGAGGAAGACGGGAGAATGGTGGAAGGTCTTACAGAGCTGGAGCATTGCAAAGTTGAGGATGGTCCAATGTGTTAGCAGCATCCCCTCCCATCGTCATCCCAGAAGTTGCCTGGGAGGCAGCAAGAGATGAGGCTGAACAAGTAGGCAGAAGAGAGTTGTTTTAGGGGCTGAAGGCAGTAGGAAGCCCCTGGAGTTTGTTTCACTGTACAAACTCATACATTGTGGCACAGAGAATTTAGGAGCCATGAGAATGTGTCCCCCAGCACTAGGAACACAGGGTGCCACCCACCATGTGAAATCTGACATGAACTTAGTTGGCAAGAGTTCTTCGGAGAGAAAGAGGGGCTGTTTTGCTGTGGGTTCTAGGTGCGTGAGGATTTCTCCGCTTGCTGAGGCATTCCTCAGAGGTGCCTGCTTGTTATGTTTTCAGTGGGCATCAACTTCGGCTGGTGCTGAGAGAAGCTTTGGAATGAGCATAGATCTGTGGAGAGGTTGCAGTGGAGACCTGATTTTTGGCTACACAGAATGGGGGTGGATGGGGAGGACTTGCTTGCCAGCTTCTTAACTCAGTCGCAGTGGGCTTCCCCTTTCTCTTTCTGGTGTTTTCCTAGCTGTGTCTATCTCACAGCTTAAGTGGAAAACATGGCTTACAGTTCTTGAATATGAACAACATCCCCTTCCTATGGAATGTGTGATCTGGAATTGATTTAAAAACCCTTCAAACCTGGTGATTATCTTAAGACATCTTTAAGGGGAGACTGAAGGGTAAAAGAAAAGCCCTGACTTCTGCTCACAAATCACTTTTCCAGTGCTAAATAAGCAGGGCACTCCCCAGCTTTAGTTCACTGCTAATTCCAGCACTCAGCCCCTTCCAATAGACTCTGTAATTTATTTGTGGTGTTTACAATTTCTCTCCCACCTGAATATAAATTACTTGAGAGCAGGGATTTTTGTGTTTTATTAACAACTCTATCCTCAGTGCCTACAACACTGGTATATAGAAAAAACCTCCATTATATTTACCTGTCAGGGGAGATACCATGATCACAAAGGTGGTTTTCCCAGGGAGAGGTTCATCCATTGCAGTCTGGGTGTGCTGACGTCAGCGATTTCCTCAAGTGTGGGGAATTGGACTCCATAATTTGTGGTAGTGGGGGACAAAACCTCAATTAATATTAATAGTTATATTTGCTTTATTTTGTATGAACATCCAGATAGGGAAGGTAGCAGACACAGTCCGCCCCCACCCTACCCCTATCCTTCACCACCTATCCCATGAGAGCCCACCAGCCTCACTTCCAACTGTCAGCACTAGCACTTCTTTACCTAAGGGATTTCTTTACCATCACAATCACAGCCTGTTCTGCTCTGCAGCACATGACAGGCCAGAAGGGCAAAGAATTTACACCCTCTAGGAGAGGCCTTAAACTAGTGACTAACTGAAGGGAGCTGGTGAATTAAGACCTCAGCTGCCCTGCCTGACCTCATTTGGCATAATTCTGACATGTACGATTCTGAGGCGCATATTCTACACTAATTTCTTCCGGGCAATTAAGTTCTAGTTGTTTACAGTGCTACTTTCTACTTTCTTGAAACACATATCTTGTATTAGTTGCCTTCCTTTCCCTATCTCACTTCCCCACTCCCCTATTAGTGTTTTGATGAGATCACCTCCCCATTAAACCATTTGAGCTTTAAATCTTGTTTTATTCCTAGGGGAACCCAAACTGAGATCCAAAGCATTAAAAAAATATTTAACTTAGGTGCTGGGAGAACTGGATAACCATCTGTAAAAGACTGGACCCACACCTTTCACCACTTACAACAGTTGACTCAAGATAGATAAAATATTTAAATCTAAGACATGAAATGATAAAATCTTAGAAGAAAGTGTGGGAAAAACTCTTGATGATGTTGGACTGGAAAAAGATTTTATGACAAAGACTTTAGCAGCCATTGTAACAACAACAAAAATTAACAAATGGGACTTAATTAAGTTGAAAGCTTCTGCACAGCTAAGGACGCCATAAGTAAAGCAAATAGACAACCTTCAGAATGGGAAAAGATATTTACAGGGTATGAATCTGGCAAAGGGTTGATGACTAGAATTTACAGAGAACTCAAAGTAATCAACAAAAAAAGAGCGAACAATCCCATCTATCATGGGCAAGAGACATGAACAGAACCTTCTTGGAAGAAGACTGAAAAATGGCTAACAAACTTTTGAAAAACTGCTCAGCATTCCTGATTGTCCAAGAAATCAAAACCACCCTGAGATATCACCTAACCTCAGTGAGAAGAGCCCACATCACAAAGTCTCAAAACCATAGAGGCTGGCGTGGATGTGGAGAGAAGGAAACACTTTTACAGTGCTTGTGGGACTGCAAACTAATACAACCTTTTTGGAAGGAAATATGGAAAATCCTCAAAGAACTCAAATGAGACTTCCCATTTGATCCTGCAATGCCATTACTAGGCATCTATCCAGTAGAAAAAAGAAATCCTTTTATCATAAGGACATTTGCACTAGACTATTTATGCAGCTCAATTTACAATCGCCAAAATGTGGAAACAGCCTAAATGCCCACCAACCCAGGAATGGATTAACAAGCTAGGGTATAGGTATACCATGGAATACTATTCAGCCATTAAAAAGATGGAGACTTTACATCTTTTGTATTAACCTGGATTTAATTGGAACACGAATGGAGAAGCAAGAATCCGATGTATTCAATTCTAGTATGAAGCTAGTAGACGATCTACTATGTACCCACATAAGACAAAAACTCAAATCAATTCAAGGTGGGGGGGGAGGGGGAAGAAGGGAATGGAGAGAAGGGAAGAGGGAGGGGAATGGGGGGTCACGGTGTATGGCACACCTCTTGGGGGAAGGACATAAGGGACTTTACCTAACAAATGCAAACATTGTAACCTAATTCTTTGTACCCTCAATGATCCTGAAACAATAAAAACAAAAAGGTACTAATTACCTTTTAAAAAATGATTAAATAAAAGTAAATCTTCACCTGTGAAAAAATTAAACTTATTTAATGATTTCTTATTCTACCTTTTATGCCTATTAAAGTAAGCAGAAAACTGGTAGGCTGTACCTGAAATTTACCTGAATTCTTTTTTGTGCATGTGTGGCAATATTCGAATACATTCACACACAGGGCTTATATTTGACATCCACGTATTTTCCCACAGTCACTACTAATCTCTATTATATTATCTCTAACTGACTTTATAAGCTTCATTACCTGCTTGGATCTTGTAGACCAGGGGTCAACAAAGTTTTCTTCTATAAAACACTAGACAGCAAATATGTTATGTTCTGTAGGTGGTCTCTGTCACATCTACCTAATTATGCCATTGTAGTGGGAACGCAGCCATACAATACCTACATGTGGTTATGTTCCAATAAAATTTTACTTATGGACTCCACAACTTGAATTTCATATCATTTTCCTATGCCACAAAATATTCTTCTTCTTTTGATTTTTTAAACCATTTTAAAATGTAACCATTTTTCTGTCCTACTCAACTGTGCAGAATAGACAACAGGATGGAACTGGCCAGTAGGTTATGAATTTCCTACACCTGTACTAGGCACTCACGTTGGAGCTTTTGACTCTAGAGCGGGCGTCCTCAAACTTTTTAAACACGGGGCCAATTCACTGTTCCTCAGACCGTTGGAGGGCCGGACTATAGTTAAAAAACAAAAACAAAACTATGAACAAATTCCTATGCACACTGCACTTATCTTATTTTGAAGCAAAAAAACAAAATGGGAACAAATGCAATTCACACGGCTTCATGTGGCCCGTGGGCTGCAGTTTGAGGACACCTGCTCTAGGGAGTGTGTTCTGAAAGGCAGCACACTGAATTAAAAAGCATCATTGAAAGGGTTTTGATGTTCTATTTATACAGTGGAATAAGAAAGTATATATTGACACATTCTATGACATGGATAAACCTCAAAAACATTATGCTAAATGAAATAAGCCAGTCACAAAAGACTGCTTATCATATGATTCCACTTATATGAAATGTATAGAACAGGCAGATCCATAGACACAGGAAGTAGGTTAGTGCTTGCCTAGGGCTGGGGGTGGATTCTACGGGAGAATAGAAGAGTGAAGTCGAAGGAGAGTAGGGTTTTGGGTTTCTTTAGGGGATAATGAAAATGTTCTAAAGACTGTGGTGATATAGGCACAACTTGGTGAATATATTACAATCTACTGAATTGCACACTTTACATGAGTAAATCTTCATATGGCATGTAAATTATATCTCAATAAAGCTCTTTTTAAAAAGGGCTTTGATATCCAGACAATTTGGAGTTGGGTCCTTACTATTTAATACACTTGTCAATACGAGCCAAGTGAACTATACAGGTAAATCTAAGTGACGGAGAGAAAGGATGAATCCTCTGTATCTGGTTTGTCAGGAAAAAGTAAATAGGATTCAAATGAGGATAGAGAAGTGAGGGTGATGAGTATTTTAGTATGGGGAGTAGAGAAAGCAAAGTATAGCAATAAGCAATAGTATTATAAACTTTCTTTTATGGAGCGCTTGCTATGCATCAGGTCTTGTACCAGCTATTGGGGCTCACTATCATTTATTTTCCAATTCTTTATGGTAGTTATTATCTCTGCTTTGCAAAAGAAAAAATATAAAGGCTCAGAAGGATTAAATGATTCGCCCAAGATCACCTAGCTAGTAAGTCTACACATAGTATCCAAATTTAAATCTGTCTTCAATTACAGATTATACACCTTCCATTAATAATTATATGGTAATCATAGTAAATGCTTCAATGAGATTGCTGTGTGCCAGACACAATTCTAAGCTCTTTGTATAAATTAGCTCATTTAAACAACACTGAGGTAATGCTGGCTGAAAAAAATTGAAGTGTGTTATGAATTGATTGATAAAGGAAGATTTAATTTAAAAAGTTATTTCTTAAAGTTATTTCCTAAAATTGGAAAGTCGGGCAATGTCATTTTCTCTGTGTGAATTAGAATTTTCCTTGGCAGAATATTATTAAAATTATTTTCCTGGCATACCTAGGAAGAATTGAAATATTAGCTTGCCTATAACTGAAGTTAGCCAAGAAACTATTCTTTAATATGTATGAATTTTCTCTTACAGACAAAGAGCAATATTAATGTTTATAGACAAGACCATACTAATGTTTAAGTTTCAGATACTAAGCAGGTTTGGCTCAAACATACGTTATACATCAAAGAGAATTTTGGTCAGCAAAGATCAGTCTTATAAAATATGCTTTGATTTTGTCAATGTGCCCCTATAATTAGGATAGAATGGGTAGTTGAGATCTCCTCTTACATTTCTCTTACTGGGTCACAGAATAAACTAAACTGAGGAGATTTGAGTCCCCTAGTTCTTAAAGCCTTATGGGAAAGAGACTAGGGAAAAGCTAGCTTTTCTCTAATGAATAGTATCTTGGCAGTTCCATGCACTCTCTAAAAGTATGAGTCCTCATAAACTGAGATGTCATAGTAAATTTTGTCACCTTTCAGTTTCAGATCATGCTTTGAGTGTTGCAACCTTAATGTCATCCTCTCTATAGAATGGGAAGGATGGAAGTTAGTGCGTCAATATCATCCTAATAGCAATAAGCCACATCCATTCCTACAAAGTATGCCAGAATATATAAATCTTCAACCTTACAACCAAAACTCTGCTATTTGGTGCCATTTTTCTTTTCCTGTGTGGTCCACACCTCTAATATGGTCCTCCTCTGCCTTTTAAGTACTTTATATCAAACAGAACTGCTGCCATGGCTAAGGAAAATTGAAATGTTATGCAGTCTATAAATTACTTAAGTTAGCCAAGAAGGCATTTTGCAACATTTTGAACTTTATCTTGTAGCTAGAGGGCAATCATTGAAGTTCCATGAAAATAGGGTTGACAGAATGTGTTCTAGAAATGTGAATCTCTGTTCTGTATGAATAATAAATTGGAAGGGATACTAGAGACTAAATGTAGAAATAGCACTGGTTAGGCATTATTACAATGTTCCTAGTTTGAGGGAATGTTTTACAGAGACAGGCTGCAGGCAGTGGAAAAGAAGGGTAGATCTAAGAAAGAATGTGTAGGAAGAGCTAGTAAAAGGACATGTTTGGGAAGGGTCTGGTGACAGAAAGGTACCAAAGATGGCTTTGAAGTTTAAAGCCTAGGAAAAGCTGTCCCTCCATTTCCCACCCTAAAATAATCCTGGGAAATAATAGGTTAAAAGGTAATTTAGCATTTTTATATCTCCTAAGGGGTAGAGAAATTGATAAGTTACCTTAATTTTTCTGAATTATGATATTAAAGTAAATAAGCTTTGTGGGCATGTGCAATATTTTTGGTCTGCAGCCACAGAGATCTGTGCCATGGTTCTATTCAGAGCATTCTTTCAAAGGCTTTGACTAGTTAGAACGTTCAGAGACTGATAGACCAATCTCAAGAGCTTGGTGTCCAAATAGTAATCCATTTGACTGTACTTTCTGAAAGGGCCATGGAAGGAATGCTTATGGTGAAATGATTATGGGAAAGAATGCTTATGGTGAAATTTCTAAAAATACATGTTTCCTTTTATTTTTTGCAAAGGGAGAAATTAGTTACCTTTGCCAGTTCTCTAATACTCTGGGGACATGGGGAAAAAGAGTAGCAGTTACTTCTATTTGTCTCTGCTTACAACTAGATGACTTTTAGTTTTCCCAGTTGTATTTGACTACTCACACTGTCCTAAATCCTTTGTAGAACCGATGCATTACATCTTTACTTTTTCTCTCCTTTAGGATTTATCAAAAGCCCTAAGCTCCCCCCTCATCCTTCTACAAAACAAATTATTTTCTCCTTTTATAAAATTGTTAACTGTAATAAAATAAAATAACAAATTTAACATAAGCTCCTGAATGGCTGATCACCTTGCATTTGCTTCTTTTTAAAAAGGTGCTTTTCAATGTAATTTTTGTGACATTACTAATGGTGCGATTTTGAATTGGGTGCTACACCATGGAAAGTGCAAATCTTGCAGAAAGGAAGAACTGAGGTCTCATTTAGGAATTTACAATTAGATGAGTGGGACTACATCTAAAAGAATAGAATGAGAAAAATATGTCATGAGAACAATGAATATCAGAAATCAGAGGACAGAAAGAATAAGTTATATTGAGGAAGGAAGAACAAAACAAAATAGATAGTATCAACTTAGGCATCTTACTTTAGTAGATGACATTGCTATAATCAGCATTGATGCTTTTAAGGAATGCCTGGAATTGGTGATGATTTAATCCCTTGGCTCTTATGAAATTCACAGTCTTGATGATGATTCACATGACAGTATGCATTTTCAAAGATTTTGTACACAAATTTTCTTGATGTACTATGCAATGACACTTCATCAAATGTGAGTTTGGGGTGGTGATTGCATTACCTTCCATAATATTACAAGTCCCTCTCTTTCACCTATTATCACTGGAACACCATTAGTAACTGCACCAAATATGTTGACAATGGACAAGGAAAATCACTTTACCATTTTTTTTACTGCTTTGTATGTATAAATACCTTGATTTAGTTGTGTTTTTAAATGGCACTAAGGTAGCCATTTTTTCAGTGACATTATATTTGTCATTAATATCTTTAATAAAAATGGCAAATTGAGCCATACTTGCAGCATCAGTGCTGTCATCCATCACAAAAGCATAAAATTTCAAATTAGCAGCTTCACTCTCCATACTTCTTTCAATAGGTTTTCCAATTCTTTCAATTTGTCTGGCTGCAGTCTAGTGAGACAAATTGATTTTAGAAGTAGCCTCCTTTTATTTGGGGCAAATTATAGCTACGATGCTTTCTATACATTGCTTAAACTGACCATCAGTAAATAGCTTTGCTTTTTTTGCTATTAAATATGCTACCACATAATTAGCTTTTGCAATGGAATCTGAGTTGTAACATAAAAAAATTGGGTGGGGTGGGGGGGCTCGGAGCCTGTAGCTCAGTGAGTACGGCACCGGCCACATACACTGAAGCTGGCAGGTTCGAGCCCAGGCCAGGCCTGCTAAACAACAATGACAACTGCAACCAAAAAATGGCTGGGCATTGTAGTGGGTGCCTGTAGTCCCAGCTACTTGAGACTTGCAAGAGAATTACCTAAGCCCAGGATTTTGAGGTTGCTGTGAGCTGTGAATCCACGCAACTATACCAAGGGTGACAGTGATACTCTTTCTCAAAAAAAAAAAAAAAAAAAAAAGTTTTTTTGTTCAGAAGACAGATTTTTTTTTTCAGTTCCTCTATTTTGTCCTTATGACATAATCATTCTTACACATCAAATTTGGCAGCATATTTTTGCATATGATTCCTTTTCAAAGTATAGTCTTTGAAAACCTGCACAAATTCCCTCCAAATTAAGCAAAGTACCTTACTATTTGCCTCAATAAAAAAGTAGTCATCTGTCTATTTCTCACTGAACCATCTTCCTTCATCCATATTTTTTTTTTTTCTTTTTGGGGAGTGTTTTCTTTTGAGATGTTTAAGAAGCCATGCTGAGATTTAAAAAAATAATAATAGATAAGGGATTATATTTACTTTTATTATGAAAATTAATTGACAGAAAAATAGAAAAAAAGGTTTGGGCCCTTTCACATCTCAGCTGCCCATGCAAGGCAAGATTGTAAAGCACAGCAGGCGATGTGTGAAGTGCCACCGAGGTGTGGAAATGCCTTAATGATCAAATAAGAACGTTTATCTGACTTCTAAATAACACTAAATGCCTAATGTTTCAAGGGTAGGTTGAAATATTATTGATAATTGCTGCCTCGCCAAGTCATCACGAGCACATGTAATGTCTGATGGTGTTAATTCAACTGTCTGTACTTGGAAGATGACAAAGTGGAAGCCACACACCCCAACACTCCCACAAACTGAAGCCGTGCATGTGTACAAATAGCAAGAATATACATATGTTATTTTAAATGACATTGTAATGCAATATTGTTGTCTACAAAGTTCACACTCAAGAACTGCACAATTGAGTTACACCAAAAAGAATCACCAAAATATCTCATAATGTATCAAGTAAGTTTATGATTTTGTGTTGGGCCACATTCACAGGCATCCTGGGTTGCAGGTTGGCTGCCCCTGGGTTAAACTTCCTTTTTCCTTTGGATCAGAACTAAGGCAGTTCTAATGACTCTTGTGTATTTTGGCCATGTTTTGTCACAGAAGAGTCTCAGTTTAATTAAAGTATCAGGAATAATTGTATCTGTAGGGTTTCTTTAAAATTTAATTTTCTTCCATCTCTCACATAGGCCTACTGTAAAAAAGAAAATGTGGCCAGTATCCTCTTACTTTCCCCATGGAGTACTTCCAACCCTTCTCTACCATACTGCTTGAGAGTTTCTGAAGCATCTAGAATTGCACCAGAAGAGGGGATCTGTGAGAAGAGGAAGAGTAAGTTCTTTCTTGATTAATATTGCAATAAACCTTTATTAACATTGTCTGAGACTAGCTGATGTCCAAAACAGATTTGTTTTCTTTATGACGTACTTTTGTAGGCTTTTCTGAGATGTTCTTGGCCTTTATATTTCTTAAGCAGAGTCAAAAACCAGTGTACTATTGTCTTCTAAGATCTAGGTGACAATATCAAGTCTTCAAGTGGTTCCATCAGAGTTTCTTTACCTAGGCTAAAGGTGAATGTGAGTCTTATCCCCAAGCCATGGGAACATTCTAGACTCACAGAACACCTACAACTTTCTCCCAACTCATTTTCTAATTTCCAAACCTTTTAATGGCCTCTCCAGCTTCTTTTAGATGTAGGGAGAGGGGGTCAGTTAAGGGTCACAAAAGCAGTTTGCAACTACCTCCTTCATAAGACCAGCATGGTGGTCTCACACCTCACATTGGAATGTGTTGTTTATTGTCTTGGGGCCTCAGCCAAAGCTGAGACTGAAAAAGTTCTATTTAAAATAGAAGGTTTCACAAGGTTGGCTTGCCATTAGAAAAATCTACTAATGTAATTGAACACAATAGACAAAGGAGAAAAAAGTATTATTATCTCAATGGAAGAAGAACAATCATTTTGTAGAAATCCATATTTGTGATTTAAAAAAACTCATAAAAACTAGCAATAGAAAAGAATTTCTTAATCTGATTAAGGGCATCTATCAAAAACTTCCTTAGTAAACATAATATTTAGTGGTGAAATGCTAGCAGCCTTATTATTTTTTTCAGTGTTATGAATATAGTTTATTTAAAAATATGTGGCATACCAACCAGTGACTGATACTAAAAGGAAATCTTTTGACTGGAGATCAAGGAATGTGTATTTAGATATCACAAGGTAAAATGAAATGTTGAAATGGTGAGAGTTGCAGGTCCAGTTTCAATTTTCTACATGTTGCAGGTCCAGTTTCAATTTTCTACATGTGGCTAACCAGTTCTCTAAGCACCATTTATTAAATAGGGATTCAAATTTAAGACATGAAATGATTAAAAATTCTAGAAATAAATGTGGGAAAAACTCTTGTCAATATCAGACTATGAAAAGATTTTATAAATAAAACCCCCTTGGCAATTGTAGCAACACCAAAAATAAATAAATGGACATAATCACTCTAAAAAGCTTCTGCACAGCTAAGGGTACAACAACTAAAGCAAATAGATAACCTTCAGAATAGAGAAGACAGTTGCCTGCTAAGAATTTGACAAAGGGCTAATGACTATAGTCTAGAGAGAACTTAAACTAATCAGCAAGAAAAGGGTAAAAAATCCCATCTACAAGTGGGCAACAGAGATGTTAATGCTCATCATCCCTAACCATCAGAAAAATGTAGATCAAAACCACCCTGAGATATCATCTAACCCTAGTAAAAAAAAGCCCACATCACAAAGTCCCAAAGCTGCAGATGTTAGCTTAGATGTGGGGAGAAGGGAACACTTTTATACTACTGGCAGGACTGCAAACTAATACAACCCCTATGGAAAGAAGTATGGAGATTCCTCAAAGAACTAAAAGTAGACCTTCCATTTGATCCTGCAACCCTATTACTAGGTATCTATCCAGAAAGGAAAAAAAATGCATTTTATCATAAAGACATGCACTAGAATGTTCATCACAGCTCAATTCACAGTTGTTAAGATGTGAAATCAACCCCAGTGCCTATAAACACATGAATGGATTAATAAACTGTGATACAGGTATACTATGGAATACTATTCAGCCATAAAAAGGATGGAGAATTTACATCTTTTGTATTTAAGTGGATGGAGTTAAGAATATTCTTAGTGAAGACTCACAAAAATGGAAAAGCAAGTATCTAATGTGCTCAATAGTAATATGAGAGCAATAGATAAACAACTATATGCCCACATGAGAAAAAAAAAAAACACAAGTGGGGGGCAAGAGAGTAGAAAGGGGGAGGAGAGGAAGAAGGGGGCTTGGTAAGCTCTTACCTAATGGGCACAATGTAAGGGTATACAGCACAACTCCCTGGGTGAAGGGCTCAACTAGAACTTGAACTTTGCCTAACAAATGCAAACATTGCAACCTAATCATCTGTACTCTCATATTAATCTAATATAAAATCTTGAAAAAGTATCTCATGTTTATGTGTCACTGCTCATTTTTTTTTCTTATTAGCCAGCCAACTGCTTTTTCTTTGCCTTTCCACACATTCTTATCATTTGTTATGGGAATACTTAAATCTACTCTCTTAGCAATTCTCAAGTATACAATAAATTGTTATTATTTCTAGTTACCATGTTGCACAATTGATCTCTTAAACTTATTATTCCTGTCTAACAATTTTTTTATCCTTCAACTAACTTCTCTCTAATCCCATCTGCACCATCCCCTAGTAACCACCATTCTACTTTCTAATTCTATGAGTTCAACTTTTTAAAATTTCACATGTAAGTGAGATCATGTTGTATTTATTTTTCTGTGTCTCGTATATCTCACTTAGGATAATGTCCTCCAGTTTCATCCATGTTGTAACAAATGACAGGATTTCCTTCCTTTTTAAGGCTGAATATATTTCATTCCTTGTATATACCACACCTTCTTTATATATTCATCCCCTAATGGGCACTTAGATGGATTCTATATCTTGGCTGTTATGAATAATTCTCCAATGAACATGGGGGTTCAGATATCCCTTTTACATATGGATTTCATTTCAATTGAAAATATATCTAGTAGTGGGAATTCTGGATCATATGGCAGTTCCCTTTTAACATTTTTTAGAAACCTCACTCAATGCTAATTTACATTCCCACCAACAGCATACAAGGGTTCCCTTTCCTCCACATGCTTGCCAACACTAGTTATCTCTCATCTTTTTGATAATAACTATTCTAACTCGTGTGAGGTGATGTTTCATTGTGGTTTTAATTTGCATTTCCCCAATGATTTAGGAATGTTTGTCATTTTTCCATTTACCTGTTAGCCATTTGAATGTCTTCTTTGGACAGAAATGTCTATGTAGGTCCTTTACCCATTTTTTTTTTTTTTTAATTAACATGATTAGGTTATTTGTTTTCTTACTGAGTTGCTTCAGTTTCTTATCTTATTGGATATTAATCTATAAACCATAAGACAGTTTTAAGAAGTAATATAGAGAGATCCTATATATCCTTCACTCAGTTTTCCCAATGATATGTTAATTTCTTATTAAACCCATATGGTTTGCAGCTATTTTCTTCCTTTATCACTATTTTTTTCCTAGTAGTTTTACAGTTTCAGGTCTTATCTTTAAGTCTTTCCTCCATTTTCAGTTCATTTTTGTGTGTGCATGATATGAGATTAGGGTTCAGTTTCAATCTTTTGCATGTGGTTATTCAGTGTTCCCAACACTATTTATTGAAGAGACTGTCCTTTCTCCATTGTGTGTTTGTGGTACCTTTGTTCAAAAATTGCTAAATTATAAATGTGTAGATTTATTTCTGGGCTTTCTATTCTCTTTTATTTGCCTTTGTGTCTGTTTTTCTGCATGTGCCCTGCTGTTTTGATTACTATAGTTTTGTAGTATATTATGAAGTCAGGTCATGTGATGCCTCTAGTACTTTTTGCTCAATATTTTTTTGGCTATTTGGGGTCTTTTGTGGTTCCATTTTAGCATTGTTTTGTTATTTCTGTGAAAAACATAATTTGAATTTTGATATGGATATCATAGAATCTGTAGATTGTTTTGAGTAGTATAGACATTTTAACAATAGTAATTCTTCCAATTCATTAACAAAAAAAATCTTTCCATTCATTTGTACCTTCTTCAGTTTCCTTCATATGCAGATATTTCACCTCTTTGATTAAATTGATTCCTAAGTATTTTTTTTGTAGCTATTATAAATGGAATTGTTTTATTTTTGGATAGTTCATTATTAGAGTATAAAAACAGTACTGATTTTTGTATGTAAGTTTTGTATACTGAACTTTACTAAATTTCTTTACCAGTTCAAACAGTTTTTTTTAGTGGAGTCCCTAGGGTTTTCTATGTATAAGATAATGTAGCCTAGTAGCCTTATTTTTTTCACAATAAGGAAATATTGTCTTCATAAAAACTTTAATAATGACAATGCATTCATTTCTTTAATTCTCTAAATTTATGCTTGTAGTATTCTGTCATGTCAGGATAATTGTCTTTTTGTAATGCAAATCTTTTCTACTAATTCAACTTGAAATGGTAATTTTAAATCTTCTTTTTGTGATTTCAGAATACATTTATTTATTTCCTTTAGAAGATTAGTTTCTTTCTGAGTTTTACTATGTATTTAGAAATTTTAGTGTTCTTACAAATGATGGCTGCTTGTAGATGGTAAAATTGGTTATTATATCTTACTATTAAAATTTTCCTCAAAATCTTAACATGAAACAGTCATATAATTCCTGGTGCTAATCTAAATGAATAACTATGATCATTGGCTTATTTAAGTATCTACTTTGAGTTATGAATAAATCCAGAAGCCGTACCTTACCATAAAATTCTTATTTATTTAGTAGCCTTATTTTTAAAATAAGGATTAATACAAAGATATCTTTTTCACAAAAGCCATTCTAACAGAGGTAAGATGATATCTCTTTGTGGTTTTAATTTTCATTTTCCTGAAGATTAGTGATGGGGGGCACTTTTTCATGTTTGTTGACCATTTGTCTGTCTTCTTTTGAAAGGCTTCTATTCATGTCTTTTGCCCACTTTTTGATGGGGTTGTTTGATGTTTTCTTGCTGATTTTCTTGAATTATTTGTAGATTCTGATTATTAGCTCTTTATTGGATGTATAACTGGGGAATATTTCTCTCCCATTCTGTAGGTTGTCTATTTAGTCCATTGATTATTTTGTAGGCTATGCAAAGCTTTTTACTTTAATTAAGCCTCATTTATTTATTTTTGTTGTTGCTATGACTGCCATTGAGGTCATCTTCATAATTATTTTGCTTAGGCCAATATTTATCTAGAAGAGTTTTTTTCTAACATTTTCTTCTTGAATTATTGTGGTTTCATGCCTTACATTTAAGTCATTTATCCACGTTGAATTAATTTTTTGTGAGTGGTGAGAGTTATGAATCCTGTTTAAAAATAATAGATGCTAACATGGATGCAGAGAGAACAGAACACTTCTACACTGTTGGTGGGGCTACAAATTAGTACAATCTCTGTAGAAAACAGTATGGAGATACCTCAAAGAACTAAAAGTAGACCTGCCATTTGATCCACCAAGCTCACTACTAGGTATTTATACAAGGTAAAAGAAGTCATTTTATTAAAAAGACACTTATACTTAAATGTTTATTGTAGCACAATTCCCAATTGCAAAGGTGTGAAATCAACCTAAGTGTTTCTCTATTCATGAGTAGATTAACACAACATGATATATGTATACCATGGAATATTACTCAGCTATAAAGAAGAATGAATTAAGCCCTTTTGCCATAATTTGGATGTAAATTGAGATTACTCTCCTAGGTAAGGTTATCACAAGAATGGAAAAACAAACACCACATGTACTCACCATTTAATTGGAACTAACTGAAGAGCACACATGTGCTTAGAAGGAAGTAAAACTTAACAGAAATCAAGCAGGGAAGAGGAGGGGATGGATGAACATCTATATAACAGGTACAATGAACACTATCTGGATGATGGACACACTTATAAGCATTATAAAAGTGATCCATATAACTAAACAAAACAAAATTTAAGAAGAAAAGATTCCATCATCTTTACTTCATTTCAACATTCTTTCTGGTGATTTAACCCAACATGGTAAGACAAGAATTTAAAAAAGTATAATTCATTAGAATAGGAAACTAAGGAATAAAACTGCTACCATTTAGAAAACCTGCAATTGTCTATACAAAAGACCCAAGAAAACCTATAGAAAAATTATTATAATTGATAAGAAATTTTATCAAATTCAATAAATTTAAGATCTAGATGTGAAAACTATTGCATTTTTATTGATCAGTAACAAAGTTAGAAAAAGTAGTTTTTTAAAAAGTGCCAATGTCAACAGTCATGTTAAAAGATATCTAGCAGTAGTTCTAATAAAAGATATACATGACCTTTATGGAGAAAATTATAAACTGTTATTACAAGACTTTAAGAAAAACCCAAAGAAATGGTGAGAAATGTTTACAGAGAGGAAGACTAAACAATCATAAATATGTTAATTATCTCAAAATCAATCTAAGAATCAATTCCAACCAAAAAAGATTCATGGAAATAATAAACCCAGATTCTGGAGTGGCTTAAATTTCAGAAGGGACATGTAAAAATTTCCATTGTTTTCTAATATTTTATATTTATTTTATTTTATTTATTTATTTAAATTTTGAGACAGATTCTCACTCTGTCATCCTGGGTAGAGTGCTGTGCATCATAGCTCACAGCAACCTCAAACTTTGGGGCTCAAGCAATCCTCTTGCCTTAGCCTACCAACTGGCTTACACAGCAGGCTCCCACCACAACTCCAGGCTAGTTTTTCTATTTTTAGTAGAGATGGGGTATAGGTCTTGCTGAAGCTGATGTTGAACTCCTGAGCTCAAGCAATCCACCTGCCTCGGCCTCCCAAAGTTCTAAGATTACAGGCGTGAGCCACTGCACTTGGCTAATATTTTATTTTTAAATCTAGGTTATTAAGTGTTCATTACATTCTTTTCTTTTTTCTAGTTCTGAAATATTATGTTTAGAAAAAGAGTACTGAGTACATGACTTTAGTTTTTGTACTGGTACCTATAAGCCAGGCTTGCAAAGTAACTGTCAATTTGCTATAGATTCATATCTATATGCATTTGTACAGTATATTCTCTATTCCTTACTTCTGTGTGACTTAAACCAGATAATTTATTCTCCTAAACCCTCAATTTCCATATTTATGAAATGTGGGTGTAATGAGGAATTTTAAAATTAAAATTAAAATATTAAAGAATAGGACAAAGTATGCTATCTGTAAATTTTAGTCTATTTCTCAGAGGGGAGATTGTCAATTTGGTTCACATGGTGAAGCATCTGGGCATCAGTGCTCCTTGTGAAACGTCATGAAATCCTGACATATTTAACTCAATCCTGTCAACTAAGAGCAGTTTTACTAAAAGTAAATATGGCCTAGGTATGCACTATACAACTACAACCACACATGTGCATAAAAAGAGTTTATAAATTACTCCACTAGTCTGCATTTGCTGCCACTTCTACCATTTTGTCATCTGCTAGCATTCTTAGCAGCCGGGATGAGAAAAATTTATGGATGGAATTATAAGATTGAAAACTTCCATGCATTAACCTCATTTTTTTTTCCCTTTCAAATTGAGAAAAGAGCACCAATATTGGGGTTTGGTTGAAAAACTCTCAATTGATCTTGTTGGGGGAACAAAAAAGCCCTGGTGTGCAAAGTAAACAGGCCATTGAAAAGAAAGACATAGTGGCTCTACCACTATGAATGAAAACATTTCATTCAGCAGAATGAAAACATTTTTAAACGCTCCTATTAGTTTAATCAACATGTCAAATTTTTCCTTAAATGATGTCTTGCTTTGTGGTGAGAACTTTTTTATTATCAGGTATCAGGGTATATAATCTTTCGTTTTTTTTTTTATTTTTTAAAATTTCAATTTATTTATTTATATTATTTTTTATTAAGTCTTTTGCACATAGATTATAAATACATTTATGCCAATTTCAGTGTGTTGATTATTTGTACAAATTGGATACTAATCAATATAGCTTCCATCTGTGGTAGAGCACTCGCTTAGCATGCGAGAGGTAGTGGGATCGATAATCTTTCATTTAAAGAATGCTGCTTTTCAAAAAATTTCAGATTGATATGTGGGTATGTATGACTAGGCTATATAGTTTGCTTTTGTATGGTTAAAGTCAGGGTTGTAGTTGTGTCATTCACCCAGGAAGTATGCAATTTACCCATGCAGTATACCTGTTGGGCGGGAATTTACCCAACCCCTTCCCCCACCACAAATTCGAATTTAATTGATTTTTTTCCTCATGTGGGCATGTAGTTGTTCTTAATCTACTGGTCCTAATTAAGTACTGAGTACATGTGATATTTGTTTTTCTATTCTTGTGAGATTTTACTTAGTAGAATATCCTCCAGATTCATCTAGGATGTTACAAAAGATACGAAATCTCCATCTTTTTTAGTGGCTGAATAGTGATCCATAGTATACATATACCACAGTGTATTCATCCATCCGTGTATTGAAGGGCACCTCGGTTGTTTCCACATTTTTGTGATTGTAAATTATGCTGCTATAAACATTTGAGTGCAAATGTCCTTATGGCAAATGTCATGTTTTCTTTGGGGCAGATACCTAGTAATGGGATTTCAGGATCAAATAGTAGATCCACTTTCAGTTCTTTAAGGAATCTCTATAGTTCTTTCCACAGAAGCTGTATTAGTTACTATTTTGTTGTCCCACCAAAAGTGCATGAGTGTTCCCTTCTTTTCACACCCATGCCAACATCTGTTGCTTTGGGACGTTCTGATATGAGCCATTCTCACAGGGATTAGGTGAGAACTTAAAGTTATTTTGATTTGCATTCCTCTGATGATTAGGGACAATGAGCATGTTTGTTGGCTGTTTGTCCTCATGAGAAAACATTCTGTTGATGTCTCTTGCCCAGTTTTTAAAGGGGTTGTTTGATCTTTTTTTGTTGATATGCTTGACTTCTTTGTAGGTTCTTGTTATTAGCTCTTCATCAGAAACTGAAATACAGATGACGCATGAACAACATGGATTTGAACTGCACAGATACAGTTATACACGGATTTTCTTCTATCTCTGCCACCCTTAAGATAGGAAACCATTCCTCTTCCTCTTCCTCAGCCTATTCAACATGAAGACAATGAAGATTAAGACCTTTATGAAGATTCCCTTCCACTTAATGAATTGTATACAAGTAAATATATTTTCTTTTCCTTTAGATTTTCTTTTGTGTGTGTGTTCTATGTTTTATTACCTTTTTGGTTTACTTCAGAGTTCACCTATTTTTAGATTTTCTTATTAGCATTTTCCTTTTTCTAGCTTACTTTATTATAAGGATATAGAAGGTAATGTGTAAACACATACATGTGTTTCTTCTTAGTACAGCATCAAAAGAACAGAGAAAAAAAAATCCCATGCACTCAATTCTAATATGAAGGCAGTAGGTGAGCTAATACAAAGGGTGGTGGGTAGGAGAATGAGCAAGTGGAGAGAGGGGAGGAGGGAGGAGGAGGGAGGGACAGGTGTAGGGCACACCTCTGAGGGGCAGGAAACAATTACAAGAGGGACTTTACCTAACAACTGCAATCAGTGTTACCTAATTCTTTGTGCCCTCAATGAGTCTCAAACAATAAAAAACAAAACAAAACAAACAAAACACGCAGGTATTGATTGCTGTTTGTTACTGGTAAGGCTTCTGGTCAACAGTGGGCTATGAGTAGTTAAGTTTTGGGGGAGTCAAAAGTTATAAGCAGATTTTTGACTAAGTGTGGGGTATGTGCTCCTGACTCTTGCATTCTTCAAGAGTCAAATATACTTGAATCTTTTGAGCTAAGTTTTAAATGATCTATGCACAAAGCTCATTCAGATAGTGAGTTGTATCAAGTGGGGATCACTTTAAAGTGGCAATGTCCAGGCATTTTAGGTTTTGGTGTATTTACACTTTAATTAATTTACAAAGATTCACGAAAGGCTTTCTGAAGGTATTCAGAAAGTATTTCTGGTACCCAGCCTTTCTTATTAAGACTTAAAGAGATAAATCTAGCATCCAAAGCAAACAGATGTTTCCATCCACATTTTCTCCGCATGCTGTCCTTGCCCTCTTAAGACAAGAACAGACAGTCCTCTTTCACAAAGTTCGTCAGGAAGTTATTGATTTATTAATTAAACAATATTTATTGAGTTCCTATTAGGTTACAACACTTTTCTAGACACTTTAGACATAGTAGTGAACAAAGTAAACAAAATTGATTAATGAATGTGCAGTATATTGTGATTTTATGAAAAGGAAAGTAATCAATGTGCGAGAATAGAATAATGGTTGATAAGATAGAGTGGGCAGGGAAGACCTCATCTAGGGGATGACATTTGAGCAGAGACTTGAAAGAAGTGAGTTCTATGAAGATTTTGGGAAAGACAGCCCCTGACAAAGGAGAGAATGCCAAGAACAAAGGCCCTGAGATGGGAAGATGTTTGTTGTGCTAGAGGGAAAACAGAAGGCCAATGTATGGCTTCAACTTAGGAAAACAGAGAGCTAGTGGCAAGATATGATGTCAGAGAAATAGCCAGAAGCCATAAACTGAAAGGCTTAGTAGGTCCTAATGAAAACTGTAGATATTATTTTAGGTGCAGTGACAAACCAGTGGAGTATTTTGAACATGGAAATGATATACATTGATTTATTTTTTTAAAGGGTCATCCTGGAAACCCTGCAAGGATCAAGTATGAAGAAGGAAGAGTTAAAGGTGGGAGAAAGGGTAGGAGGGTATTACAGTAATCCAAGTGAGAGATCATGATGGTTGACCTGAAATATACTGGTGGAAGTAGTAAAATGAGTGAGGGTAGAATCTATAGTGCTTCTAATGGATTAGATGGAGCATATGAGAGAAAGAGAGTAAAAGAACACTTCAACTTTTATGATTTTAGCAAAATTATGAGTAATTTACCCAGATAGGAAATACTAAAGAAAGAGTAGATTTGTGGGAAAGGGGGAATCTGGTGTTTATTTTTGGACATGTTAATTTTGACATCTCTATTAGAAATCCAAGATCAGGTAGTAGATAGATATGAGATTGTAATTTAGGAGAAGGTTGGAGCTAGAGATATTTGGGAGATGTCAGTTTATAGATTGTACTTAAAGCAATGAAATCACCTAGGAAGAAAGTGCAGGTAGAGATGACCAGGTGTCTGAGGATTGATGCTGGGGCTTTACAACATGCAGAACTATGGAACAGAAAAAATAATGAAGAAGGCTCCAAAGAATCAGCCAGCAAGGGAAGACAAACCAGTCCTGGAGGCCAGTTAGAGAAAGTATTTTACAAGGAAAGAATGATCAACTTTGACAAATGATACTGAGAGCTCCAGGAATATGAAAATTGAGAACTGACATTGGATTTGGCAATGTGGAGAGAACATGATAAGCCAGATTTCAGTGGACTATTAATGACAAAAACTATATTGTAGTGGATTAATAGTATAGTTGGAAGGAAAGAAGTGAAAGTTTTATAGGCAACATGTTCAAAGACTATAGCTATAAAATGGAGCAAAAAATGTTTGGGAAATGTTGAAACGGGGGGGGGGGGTTTATGACTGAGCTATTACAGCAGGTTTGTATGCTGATAAAAATGATAGCAAAATTAATGCTGCAGGAGAAAAGGGGGTGAGTTATAGAACCATTGTTCTTAAGGTGTTGAGAACTGTGTAGGTGAAAATACACAAATGGTGGGATATTGGCCTTAAATAGTAGCCGTGCAGTTTATCTTTTGTTACTGGAGAAATGGGAAAGTATATGGGTGCAGAGGCAATGAGATTGGAAAATGTGGTAAAGGATTTAGAAATTAGAACTCTCTCTAATTGGTTTTTCCGTGAAATAAGCCAGATCATCAACTAATTGAGAAGTAAGGAAAAAGTATTGGGATTTTGAGGTCTGAGGTAATGGGGGTAATATAGTCATCTCAGACAGAGAGAGAATGATACAACCTTAGGGAAGTCTACTACATAGTAGGATTGCCAGGCAGCAGCGAAGGTCCATGTGTAGTTTATGGTCACAAATCTAAAATGAGTTCACCTGCATACTTTATTGCAAATCATGTTCAGAAACTGATGTTCAGGGATGCAATAGATGCCAAGATGGACGTGAGCCAAAGTTGAGGTTTTGCCTATGACTAAAAGCCGAGTCTAATTCATAATATTTCTTTTGTGATCAAATAACAGGTAATTAAGTGCAATCAGTAGGTAGACTAGAAATTCAGTTAAGCTAAAACATGGATTTGGGAAAGAAGGGGTTGCTACAGATAAATCTAGGAAAATAAACAAAAATACCTCAAGGGAAGACAAAACACTTAATTCCTCAGCCTTTTCCACATGAATCAGTTTTTTGTTAACTCTCAAATTTTGCTACTGATCTTAATTACTGAAAAAGAAAAAAGAGGCACATTTGAAAATATCTACATTATGGTATTTATTTTCAACTCCCTCATCATTCAATAAACTATCCCCATTAATATCCCAAAGAGCAGGAAGTTAGGTTGGAGACATTTTCTAAAACGAGCTTTAAACAAAAATAAATTCACTAGAAAGTCTTTCTCTACAGAAACATAAAGAAAGTTTCTATTGTTCTGTCTCTCTATATGAGGTGTGTGTGTGTGTGCGTGCGTGTGTGTGTGTGTGCGTGCGTGTGTGTGTGATAGATTCCAGCTAAGGCAATAGCCCACGGCATATAACTCAGCAACTGCCCTACATACCCTAGCATAGTTCTTTTCAAATTCTCTAGTTAAATACCCGGTGTAGGATAAGCTCCCTTTTTCAGACTGTGCACATTGGCACACTGGGAGCTGTTTTGTAAAATCTTGCAATTAAACAAGTGATTACAGCAGCCTAAATAGCTTTTCTTGTTTTTCGGTCCTTCCTTAAAGAAAATGGGCAAGCATTTCTAATGATCATACCTAGAATTCAGGCACTTAGTAGAGACTTTCAGGGTCCATATATAAGGAAACATATCATGATGGACCTTAAAAGCCAGACTGATGAGCCTGGACCTGGTACACCTGGACCTGTTGTTGTGAATTCACTAATGTGAATTAGTACAGCCATTATGAAAAACAGTATGTAGGTTTCTAAAAATTTAAAAATAGAATATATGATTCACCAATACCACTACTGGGTAAATATCCAAGAGATAAACAGTATGTCTAACAGATATCAGCTCCTCCATGTTCACTGCAGCATTGTTCACACTAGACAATAATGGAAACAAACAAAGCAGACGAATGGATAAAGAAAATATGCTATATATAAACAGTTGAATACTATTTAGCCTTTAAAAATATGGAAACCCTGCCATTTGCAACAACTTGGATCAACCCGGAGGACTTTATTAGTGAAGTCAGCCTGGAACAGAAAAACAAATACTACATGATCTCATTCATATATGGAATCTAAAATAGTCTTAACTCATAGAAGCAGAGAGTAGAATGGTGGTTACCAGGAGTGGGTGTAGGGTAGGGTTTGGGAATGGTGGTCAAAGGATACAAAATTTCTTTTAGACAGGAGGAATAAATTTAAGAGATCTATTGCACAACAGGATGACTATAGTTATTTCAGATTGT